>CM050165.1:372878899-373103899 GCA_027410445.1 Discoglossus pictus | reverse complement strand
CCCTAGTAGCCCCTAATAAAAGTTAGGGGTGACCAGTTACCCCACTATGCCTGCCAGGCCTGCCACCTACCCAGCCACCCACCAACTACCACCGACGACCCTAGGCCTGCAATGCCTGGTGCCACCCCCAGCCATCACCCCCATGTGGCCTGTGCCACCCCCGATCAGGCCTGCCCTATGCGATGCCATCATGCCACCGCCCGATTACCCCGATCACGGGATCGGGGTAGTCGGGTGGTGAGCAGGGTGGCACAGGCCCACATGGGGGTGATCGGATCACCCCCTTTGTGGTAACTTTTCTTCCTTGCATGGTGGTTTATCTTCCTTTCGGGACATCCTTGGGCAGGTCTAGGTGGGAGGGCTAAGAATCTTTACTTCCCTCCCACAATTGCTAAAGGAAGTGATGCATGGACAGGATGTGATATAAATCACATCATCTCAACTAAGGGTATATCCAAGCAGGAAACTGCTGTTGCTTCCTGTTTCTTCCTTGGTGGATGTGATGGCCTAACCGTGGGTGAGATCAAGCGTGTGGGGAAGGGGATTACTATATAGGTAGATAGATTTAAAAAGGGTTGTTGCTCCGTGGGTCTGGGCTGTGTGTTTGTGATACATTTATAGTATTGTGTTGTTGCCTTTTAATAAATACCTTTTAATGTAGACGAACCTTGTGTAATATATATATATATTAATTTGGTGATACACCACATTTGGCGACCACGAATTTTAGACTTCTACAAAGGTTATTTATGAGGTAATATCACATTAATAGATAGTCAGATTTATTTTTTGGGGGAAGAAAAAAAAAGTACTTTGTCTAATTATCCTCTGCA
Organism: Discoglossus pictus; assembly: GCA_027410445.1. Lineage (NCBI taxonomy): Eukaryota > Metazoa > Chordata > Amphibia > Anura > Alytidae > Discoglossus > Discoglossus pictus. Next base: position 373,103,066 of record CM050165.1, on the reverse strand, counting down.
TGGGAAATCAAGTGCTGATTGTGTGTGGAGTCTAGTTTGGGCCTCCATTTTAATATACAAGCTTGGGCATCAGGCCTCAATTTTGAATATATTAGCAGGCCTAGTAGTTTTTCAGGCCTTCATTTTTATTTTATTGTAATAGACTACCAGCATAGGCCTCAATTATTATTTTTAATCCTTTATATCGTATTAGCTTATTTTGATACATAAAACAAAGATATCATACAGGTTGCTTTTGTGGGTTTCAAATATCTGAGTTGAGTTTTGTTGTGCTTTTGACTATCAGAGTACAGGCCTAGCCCTGCATTTGAATACAATATAGTAGGCTCCATGCGGCTTCTTGTTGTATTTGAATGCTGACTTGATTCCTTTGTATCCTAGTTTGGGTCTCCATTTTAATATACAAGCTTGGGCATTAGGCCACAATTAGTTTTGTTGTGCTTTTGACTATCAGAGTACAAGCCTAGCCCTGCATTTGAATACAATATAGTAGGCTCCATGCGGCTTCTTGTTGTATTTGAATGCTGATTTGATTCCTTTGTATCCTAGTTTGGGTCTCCATTTTAATATACAAGCTTGGGCATCAGGCCTCAATTTTGAATATATTAGCAGGCCTAGTAGTTTTTCAGGCCTTCATTTTTATTTTATTGTAATAGACTACCAGCATAGGCCTCAATTATTATTTTTAATCCTTTATATCGTATTAGCTTATTTTGCTACATAAAACAAAGATATCATACAGGTTGTTTTTGTGGGTTTCAAATATCTGAGTTGATTTTTGTTGTGCTTTTGACTATCAGAGTACAGGCCTAGCCCTGCATTTGAATACAATATTGTAGGCTCCATGCGGCTTCTTGTTGTATTTAAATGCTGATTTGATTCCTTTGTATCCTAGTTTGGGTCTCCATTTTAATATACAAGCTTGGGCATTAGGCCACAATTAGTTTTGTTGTGTATTTCAAATACCTGAGTTTGTTAATACTATTATTTTTGTTTTGTTTTTGTTTTTTTTTGTTTTTTTTAAAAAGAAAGAAATTTTTTTTTTTTTTTTTCTTCTTTCTTTTTCTTTCTCTAATCCTTTATCATAGTACAGGCCTGGAGAAAAATAAATAAATAAACCATTTTAAATCTTATATATATATATATATATTATTTCAGGCTTGCATTTTAATACACTATAGGCTTCCATACCTTATACTTTTTGGGTGTCTTGCATATCCTAGTTCAGGTATATCTCCTACCCTGCAGGCCTTGCTATTATATTTTAAGTTAATTAGCAAGTATTACCTTCACCATACTAAGGTAAGTATAATTTGCATTGTGGGTACTAGTCTATTTTTCTACATATTACACCTGGCCTACTGAATAGTCATCAACTATTGTTGGCTACTCAGAAGCATGCTACTTTAGTCGCAAATTGATTTGGATTCTTACTTGGGTGAGTAAAAGAGTAGGAATGTCTTTTCAAGGGGCCAAATACTTTCCCACAGAAGTGCGTGAGTACTTTAGGAAACATATTCAAAAACATGATGGTCCATATGAGCTTCCAGAGCCAGCAAACCCAGACAGTGAAAAAGAGGAGAGATTAATGGATGTTCTAACACAAATTGTAAATAACAAAAAGTATAGAACAAAGAAAAGAAAAAGTTTGGTCACACAAGCTGTTGTAGCCACAATAGGAGGCCTAATAGACTTAGTTGTAGAATTACGGCAGCATAATTTGGAAACAACAAATAAAATGGAGGAAGCAATGGACAAAAGGGATTGTTTAAAAATTGCAGCTTTGAGAACAACTACAATTGTTGGGGAACTAGAAAGGGAGTTAAGGGAAATAGAAGAGCAGAGGGATGCTTATGGAGTAAAAATAACAGAACTTCAAAACATAATAATGGACTATAAAAATAAAACAAAGTTAGAAGGGATAAAAGGAGTCAGAGACATTGCCAAAATATATCCAGATCTGGATATGTTTGTGGCACAAAATAAAGAACCAGTGCCAAAAATGAACCAAGATAGAAAAGAGTTCTTATGTTATTCTGTTCCACAAGTAGATAGCATACCACAAGCACCAGTTATTGTTTCAGAATTATTTAATGCAAGGCAAACACCTACAGGATTTTCTATGCAGACTCGACCGATGTCTATGGCAGATAAAGACAATTTCCAGAAATGGTGGGGAAGTATGCCAACTAACAACTTTAATACGTTTACACATTGGTTTATGAGGGGAGCAGATAGAGCTAAAAAAGGAGGTCTTAACTTAGAGGAATGGACAGAACTGTTAGAATACGCTATGGGTCCTTTGGCTAGTAGACTATTGGGATTTAATAACAGTGTGTCTGATCAGGCAGGAAGAATTGCTGCAACTAATTTCTATCTACTTAGCATAGAGAAAGAAATAGCAAATATTACCATGAGGCCAACAGATGGTCCTAGAGAGGTAGCTCAAAGGATATTTTTTTGGTATACTCTACGACAACCTCAACAGCCTCTAGTGCTGGGCTCACCAGAACATATAGCAAAAGTAATGGAAGCCCTTCCCCGGGAGTGTCAAGAATTTGTCAGGCTTTTTGATCCAACACCAACAGACTTGGAAATGGTACTAACTAGAGCTGATAAGTGGTGGATCAAGCATCCTTTCACAGAACAGGCCTGCTCTGTTTCAGCTGTAAGAACATTTAAGGTCGAGTCTGGTAGAGATATAGATGGTAAATGGAGAAACCAGACATGGGATGTACCCCAGAACAAGAAGGATGATCAAAACTGGAGACCAAAACAGAACTTTGACAAAAGATGGAGAGATCCACCTAGGGACTATAGGAATAGGGATGGCAGCAACTGGAGGGCTAATCAGGAGGGAGAGAGAAACGGTAACATGGGCTATTGGGAACTCAGGAGACAGAAGGATAGGATAGAAGAGGAAAATCACATACTTAAAAACAAGGTAGCTGAGTCAGAGAGGAAATTGAAGGAAAATGAGGCAAAGATGATAAAAGAGGGACAGAGTAGAAGTGAGTCACAATGACAAATCCCAACCCCTGCGCCTCAGCATCTCATTCACTCAGCTAATTTAACCATGGATGAGGCAGGTCGGCCTACCATTTATACAGTCATCGCAGGGGTAGGAAAAAATATGTTGGTAGATACAGGAGCAGCAGTTACAATGACCAACAGGGTCAAAAATGGGGATTCATCAGTAAGTATTATGGGAGTTACTGGGAATCCACAGGAGGTTAGAGCAGGTCTAATTGATGTAGCAGTTGGAGAAAAAACAATACAAGTAGAAGCAATAGTGGGTTGGCCAGAGGAAATATTGGGAATAGAAGCTTTAAAAAAAGGAAATTTCATTGTAAATCTTGCCAATTTTTGTTTGTGGAAGACAGAAAAGGTGAATCAGGTAAGTACAGAGTTGACGAAAGGGGTTGTGCTCCCAATGGCATATATTGTCACTCCGATAAAAAGTCTGGAAAAAGACAAACTGAAACTAGACGGACAACCAGAATGGCTACAGAAGCTAATCCAAGACATACCTGTTTGGGCAATTACCGAGATGATAGAAATGCTGGAGAGACGTGGAATAATTAAATCTGGAAATGGGTATGCATGTAACTCACCATGTTGGCCTGTGAGAAAAGCTGTGTTAAAAGGGAATGGAGATGAAAAAGCAGCCTCATCATGGAGACTTACCATTGATTACAGGGTCGTGAACAAACTTGCAAAAAGAATGGCCCCTGTTGTTTTTGTTATGTATATGTTTCTAATGATGGAATCTAGTGTTCCCACAGAGCAAGGCTGTATAAGAATGAAGATGCGTGTCAACAGAAGATTGTGGTGGATCCTTGTTACAGGATGGATAAGTATAAGCTGTATCACAGTAGGAATGGGGAGACAGGCAATAAGGCCAGAAGATACCGCAAATAAGGGAAAGAGTTTGAAAAGATTGGAGTTACATTATGTTCAAGCAGATAGATTTATTTGGCCCAGGGAATTGGAAGTAAAAGAGGGTGGAGGGTTACAAGTAAACATTTTTTTGCCACATAATAGTACCAGGGGATTAGCTCTTAGATCTCCAATAAAAAGTATAGAGGGACATAACTGGGAATGGGTTATAAGATATGGACAGATAATGAATACAAGAAACTTTAAAGGAAGGACTAAAATAACAACAAAGGTACAAGGGAGGGTTACAATTATTACAGTAGTAGTGAGTAACTTAACATTAGAAGAAGGTGGAGAATGGGACGCTGCAGTTATAGCTGCCCAGCCTGGCCTAGAGGAATTCTGCAATTTTGATACTGGAAAGGGGTGTGTTCTAACAATAGATGAAGTATTTGTCTCTGCAAAGGAGCTGCAACGTTGTAAAGATCAGAAGAAGGTACCATGGCCAATAGGCGGATTGGTGGTGGTACCAACACATGAAACAGTTGTGCAAGGGGTTGGGTGGACTTACTACCCAATAATTATAAATTTTAATGATTTTTCTATTCCTCCAAAGTGCCCGGAATCACAGCGGCAGTGGTTTAAGCAAAGTATACAAGAGACCGTCATTGAGTGGACCGGAGCAGGGAGTCGAGAAAAACGGGACACACTTGCAGCCCTTTTAGGAGGAGTCGGAACTGGATTGGGAGTATGGAATTCAGCAGACATCATTGGACTGAACAGCAGGATAAACTCCCTTACTGATGGCATGGGACATGCTATGAAAACAGGTGGAGTAGCTGACTCCCTTATAGTGAGTAGACTGACAGACAATGTTGATGACATACACACCATTGCCAACAACCTGCATCTAGTTGAAGAAAATATTGCTTCCATTGCTAACAGCATTAAGAATGAAATAGTGGGAACTGCCATTTTCTGTTCTATGATTGGAGGAAAGCTGTTGGCAGATTCTGGGACAATAGGACTAATCCTGGCAATTCCCCGTTGGGAGGGGCAGGCAGAGCAACTGAACTTTATACATAGCATTGGCACGTTAAGTGATGGAATCTACAAGCAACACTTCCCATCAAAAAGACTGGCCACTATTACAGGATTGGAGATGGATGAAAGCTGTTGCAGGAAATCTCAACACCGATGGCTGTGCAGTTGTGTTTGGGAGAAAGGAGCTGAGGAGGATGGCTGGCTGCAGTTGATAAAAGAAAACCTGGTGCAAGAGGTGATCCGCATAGGGGACATTGCATGCTTTATCGGCCACTCTGAATATAGGACAGTTGATGAAATATGTTTGGTGGAAGAAGGGTCTTGTATCATGGTACATGTAGGAACTCATACACTATTTCCATCAAGAAACCTTACCACTGAAATGATCAATTTTACTGCAAATGCAGATTGGACAAATTTGACAATGAAGCTTTTTCCCCCAATTCCAAAGCTTACCTTGGAACTTCATGAGTTAGTAAAACGTACCAAACAACAACTACACGCCATCAGCTTACTGCTGGAAAAACAGAAAAAGGAAATAGAAATTACTACAAAAAACGTTGAGCATCCCTGGTGGGGAATTCTTATCAATGCAGAGACACATCCAGTCCTACGAACACTGTCGCTGGTACTCATGTTCAATCAAGTATTAACGACAATTATAATAATATACTTTTGTGTGGCAATGAAACAAATGAGGAAGAAACTTGCAAGGAGGATATATAATTTGTCTTTTTCCTCTTCTTTCTCTCTCTCATACATTCTTCAATAAAGTTTTACATTGCACATACATAAACATTTATCACCTAAATTCTATAAGTTCTGTTTTTGTGTAATATGTGGATTGACAGCCATAGGAAAGTACAGGAGAACTTATGTCGCTGAGGGAACTATTCCGGAGGGACGGTGGGTTGAATTTCTCCTGTATATCAGGTTTTTGCTCCCACTAGGTTCTCCTGTACTAGAGGGATAACTAGAAAACTGAGCAACATAGAAGAAGAAAAAGTGAGGGAATGTGGTAACTTGTCTTCCTTGCATGGTGGTTTATCTTCCTTTCGGGACCTCCTTGGGCAGGTCTAGGTGGGAGGGCTAAGAATCTTTACTTCCCTCCCACAATTGATAAAGGAAGTGATGCATGGACAGGATGTGATGTAAATCACATCATCTCAACTAAGGGTATATCCAGGCAGGAAACTGCTGTTGCTTCCTGTTTCTTCCTTGGTGGATGTGATGGCCTAACCGTGGGTGAGATCAAGCGTGTGGGGAAGGGGATTACTTTATAGGTAGATAGATTTAAAAAGGGTTGTTGCTCCGTGGGTCTGGGCTGTGTGTTTGTGATACATTTATAGTATTGTGTTGTTGCCTTTTAATAAATACCTTTTAATGTAGACGAACCTTGTGTAATATATATATATATTAATTTGGTGATACACCACACCCTTGATGAGGCCTGTGCCACCCCTGATCACCTCCATGTCACCGCCCTATGCCACCCCCGAGGCCCGATCACCACCACCCCGATGCGGCCTATGCTATGACACCGCCCGATTACCCCGATCACGGTGATCGGGGTATTCGGGCGGTGAGCGGGGTTGCACAGGCCACATGGGGTGGATGTTCACCCCCATGAGGCCTGTGCCACCCCTGATCGTGGCCTACGCGGTCACCGACCGATGGGCGCCTGAGCGTGACCGACCCCACCCTGATCCAACTACCTACTTAGCACCCCCCCCCTATTTTTATTCCATTTTTAGAAGTAACAGGCATGTACATGTGCCTGTCACTTTTAAAGATAAAATAAAAATAAGGTAAGGAAAAACAATACAGTAAACACACAGTAACACATTATTATTACAAAAGTAAACAGCTTTAAACAAACATTAATAAAAATAAAATAAACAAGAGCACATACTTACCTGTCAAATTGACTCCTCCAGCGTTGGCCTTCTGTCCTCTGGATATAGTCATGAAAATAATCCAATGTTGATTGAAGCCCATGTCAAATAATCCAATGTTGATTGAAGCCACTGGTCAAATAAATAATCCAATGTTGATTGAAGCCACTGGTCAAATAAATAATCCAATGTTGATTGAAGCCACTGGTCAAATAATCCAATGTTGATTGAAGCCACTGGTCAAATAATCCAATGTTGATTGAAGCCACTGGTCAAATAATCCAATCTTGATTGAAGCCATTGTCCATCCATCCATTCTGGCCCATTGAAAGAGGCCTCCACCAAAAAAAAAACCGACGCTCTAAAAAAAAAAACTAACAGAGCTCCTCCTACAAGGAGCGCCTCCCGCGATTAATTGATTTTTTTCCCACGGTCTGCTTTATATACTAATTTTTGAAGGACTCTGATTGGCTGAAATTTTTGATTGACATCGATTTCAACCAATGAGAGTCTTTAAAAAATTAGCAAATCAGCAAGCAGGTATGGAAGCCTGTAAGGGTAAAAAAGGTTAGTGTGAACTTGTTTGACCCTGTATGTATTATACATATTACAGGGCTATTTTATGTGATATACATGTTACAGGATAATATCCTGTAACATGTATAGCCAAAAAATAGCACTGTAATATGTATAAAAAATAATGTGTAATAGAAATGCATGAACAATATAATATAATAAGTAATAAAGAACATCAATTAATCAAATAATAAATATCAATTAATATATATTGTTTTATGTATATGTTTATGTATATTTATGTGTATTTTTTATGCGTATATATATATTTGTATATATTTATATATATATATATATAATATATATATATATATATATATATATATATATATATATATATATAATATATATATATATATATATATATATATTGATTGATAGATATATTGATTGATATATATATATATATATTTATATATATATATATATTTATATATATAATATATATATATATAAATATATATATATATATATATATATATATATATATTGATTGATAGATATATTGATTGATATATATATATATATTTATTTATTGTGATATATTGATATCAATTGATATTTATATATATATATATATATATATATATATATATATATTTTACAATTTGGGCCTATATGGTCCCAATTTGTTATTTAGGGTTTTTAAGGTGCGGTTGGGGCCTATATGGTCCCAATTTGTTATTTAGGGTTTTTAAGGTGCGGTTGGGGCCTATATGGTCAAAATTGGTTATTTAAGGTTTTTAAGGTGCGGTTGGGGCCTATATGGTCGCAATTTGTTATTTAGGGTTTTTAAGGTGCGGTTGGGGCCTATATGGTCAAAATTGGTTATTTAAGGTTTTTCAGGTGCGGTTGGGGCCTATATGGTCCCACTTTGTTATTTAGGGTTTTTAAGGTGCAGTTGGGGCCTATATGGTCCCACTTTGTTATTTAAGGTTTTTAAGGTGCAGTTGGGGCCTATATGGTCAAAATTGGTTATTTAAGGTTTTTAAGGTGCGGTTGGGGCCTATATGGTCCCAATTTGTTATTTAGGGTTTTTAAGGTGCGGTTGGGGCCTATATGGTCAAAATTGGTTATTTAAGGTTTTTAAGGTGCGGTTGGGGCCTATATGGTCCCAATTTGTTATTTAAGGTTTTTAAGGTGCAGTTGGGGCCTATATGGTCCCACTTTGTTATTTAGGGTTTTTAAGGTGCAGTTGGGGCCTATATGGTCCCACTTTGTTATTTAAGGTTTTTAAGGTGCAGTTGGGGCCTATATGGTCCCACTTTGTTATTTAAGGTTTTTAAGGTGCGGTTGGGGCCTATATGGTCCCAATTTGTTATTTAAGGTTTTTAAGGTGCGGTTGGGGCCTATATGGTCCCACTTTGTTATTTAAGGTTTTTAAGGTGCGGTTGGGGCCTATATGGTCCCACTTTGTTATTTTAACGTTTTTAAGGTGCAGTTGGGGCCTATATGGTCCCAATTTGTTATTTAAGGTTTTTAAGGTGCGGTTAGGGCCTATATGGTCACACTTGGTCTTTCAAGGTTTTAAAAGTTAAGGTTTGGGTCTTGAACGTTCTAATGTTTTTTGTTGTTGTTTTCTATCACTTCCCAGGTGCAAACTATCTGTGGAAGCAGATTTGTTTGGACTCGTTGGTTGACTTACTGGACGTGAATACCCCGAGAAGGAGAGTCAACTGTAGGTGAGTATATGGTCACACTTGGAATTTGAAGGTTTTTAAGGTGCGTTTGGGGCCTATATGGTCACACTTGCTCTTTTAAGGTTTTAAAAGTTACGGTTTGGGTCTTAAACGCTCTAATGTTTTTTGTTGTTGTTTTCTATCACCCCCCAGGTGCAAACTATCTGTGGAAGCAGATTTGTTTGGACTCGTTGGTTGACTTACTGGACGTGAATACCCCGAGAAGGAGAGTCAACTGTAGGTGAGTATCATTGCCTTTAATTTTCTGTCCATGCGTATAGGTGCAAATTTGATGTTGATGTAGTCTTGTCACATGAGGGTTTGCAATCTGTAATGTATACCAATGAAATCAACACACTGTTATTTTAAAGTAATTTTGTGACATAATATAAATTAATATACCGTGATCTCTTTCTTCTATTGGTATCAGAAATGAATACTATTGACTCTCTACTTGTGAAGCCTTTCGGCACCCTAACCTATGAGGAGAAGGTGGAAGTAAAACGGTTAGGAGCTGACCAACCAGAGATAAATCTGCAGCAAATCGCAAGAGATAGAGGGAAGCAATATATCCGTAATTTCAATACTGAATGGTACAAGAAGAACGACTGGCTTTCTGGAAGCGTTTCTAGGAAGTCCTTATATTGTTTCCCATGCATCCTATTTGGTGGTGACGCTGCTTGGACCAAAACTGGAGTGACTGACGTCAAACATCTAGCTGATAAATTGGCGAAACACAAAAGTTCTAAAGCTCACTTGAATAACAGGATCAAGTTTGAGATGCTTGGACAGGCGAACATTGCTGTTCAACTGGACCAAGGATACCAAGTCAGCATTCAAAAACACAACGAAGAAGTGGCTAAGAACCGGTACATCCTTTCCAAGATAATTGATTGTGTTCGCTTTTGTGGCGCTTTTGAACTGGCATTAAGAGGACACGACTAGAGTGAAACATCGATAAATCCAGGAGTGTTTAGAGGCCTGGTGGATTTGGTTGGCAGTATCGATAGTGCAATGCAACAGCATTTGAAGACTGCAACTGTGTTTAAGGGCACGTCCAAAACCGTGCAGAATGAGCTACTGGACTGCTTGCAGGAAGTTATTAAGGAAGTGATTCACCAAGAGCTTAAGGAAGCCCAGTTTGTGGCAATCCAAGCAGATGAAACAACCGATATTTCCGCTAGGACACAGTGCGTTGTAGTCTATCGCTACATTGACAAGAAGCATCAAGTGGTGGAAAGATTTGATGGCTTCACGGAAATGAAATCAACGGATGCAGACTCGATTGCTGCTGTTGTGCTGGAAACACTGAATACTGTTCTCCCAGAGCCAGAAGACAAGAAGAAACTCATAGCTCAAAGCTACGATGGTGCCAGTGTGATGCGTGGAGATCAAGGAGGAGTTCAAAGAAAAATAAAAGACGTGTACCCGAACGCACACTACGTCCATTGCTATGCTCACCAACTGAACCTAATAATGGAGAAAGCAGTTTCAAGGATTGGAAGAGTTCGAGTTTTTTTTTCCAACATAGGCGGCATACCATCTTTTTTTTCACGCTCTCCAAAAAGGACTGGAGTTCTGGATGAGGTAGTTGGTAGAAGACTTCCAAGAGGTGCACCGACACGATGGAACTTCAACGTTAGGACCGTGAACGTGATCTACGAGAACAGAGATGCGCTACTTGAGTGTTTCCAGACAATTGAAGCATGTTTAAACTTTGATCCAACATCTATACGTGAAGCCGCAGGTTTCATTGGAATGCTGGAAGACAGGGAGTTCCTTTACTTCCTTAAATTATTTCATTTAATAATGCCACATGTTGACATCCTCTATAGTCAGCTTCAGAAGCGAGACACGGATACTGTTTATATCAAAAAAGTCACAGAAGACTTTGTCGCCAGCATCCAGAAAATCCGTAATTCTGTTGAAGAGATAGAAGCAAGTTTGCCGAGCGATGTAACAGTCAACAGACGGAGTGCGGAGATCTCAACCTTGGGACAACTTTCAAGAGAGGTATGTGACATAGTGGTGGTTCATGCAAAATAACGTTTTTCATTTTCAAATCACCTAGTCAGTGCCAAACTTGTTCAAAGTGACTTGTATAAAACCCATGGCACTTGCTTTCCAACCCAAGCTCTGGAAGACACTGTGCAAGCATATCCAATACTGAAGAAGGAACAATTACGCACTGAGCTGTCACTTCTGTATGGGAAGACAGATTTTCATACTTGTACAAGTGCTGTTGCTCTGCACAAACTTTTCCATCAATTTAATCTGCAGAATGATTTCACAGAGACAGTAAAATTATTAAGAATCCTGATTACAACACCGATGACCACTGCAGAATCAGAAAGATGCTTCTCCACATTGAAGAGGATAAAAACCTTTTTTAAGAAGCACCATGTCCCTGGAGCGGTTGAATGCATTGGCGATGCTCTCAATGGAAAAGCAACTGATTTCCGAGATCCCAGACTTCAATGAAAAAACCATTGAGAAGTTTTGTTCTTTGAAAGATCGCCGTGCAAAATTAAAATACAAGTGATTGAAGCAAAGAAGAATGCATACCCCCAAGGTGTGCAAAGATAAACTGCGTTAAGCAGCACCACCTCACACTACCAAACATAACTAGTGGTAAGTAAAGTATGAACGGTGTGTGGGTGTGCATATGGAAGGAGCTATGAAAGGTGTGTGCATGGTCAGTAACAATTGTTGATGGCTTGGCGTGGTTTGAAGGAATTGGAGGCACTTCCAAGGGTAGCTGTCACTTGTGTACGGGAAGCAAGAATTCCATGTCTGTACAAGTGCTGTTGCTCTGCAGCAACTTTAGCATCAATTTAATCTACATAATTTAACAGAGTGAGTGAAGCTATAAGGAATCCTGCTTACAACAACGAAGACTACTAAAGAACCAGAAAGATGCTTCTCCACATTGAAGAGGATCATAAAAGTAATTAAAAAGCACCATGGCCCTGTAGCGGTTAAATGCATTGGTTTGAAGGAATTGGAGGCACCTTCAAGGGTACGTAAAGTTCTCAGAAATGGCACCACCTCACTACCAAAAATAACTAGTGGTAAGTAAAGTATGAATGGTGTGTGGGTGTGCATATTGAAGGAGCTATGAAAGGTGTGTGAATGGTCAGTAACAATTGTTAAAGCCTTGGCGTGGCGTTACTGCTCATATGGTTATCCATATGCTAATTCAACGTGTTTGTTTGACATTGATTATTGTGTTGTCTAAACAGAAGTTAAATGTTGTTGTTTTCTTGAATCCCAAGATCCACTGGTTTGGGCCTATGCAGTGCTGATTGGTCTTCTAAGGTATGTTTGAGGCCTATATGGTCCCACTTGGTCTTCTAAGGTATGTTTGGGGCCTATGGTCACACTTGGTCTTCTAAGGTATGTTTGAGGCCTATATGGTCACACTTGGTCTTCTAAGGTATGTTTGGGGCCTATGGTCACACTTGGTCTTCTAAGGTATGTTTGAGGCCTATATGGTTCCACTTGGTCTTCTAAGGTATGTTTGGGGCCTATATAGTTCCACTTGGTCTTCTAAGGTATGTTTGGGGCCTATGGTCACACTTGGTCTTCTAAGGTATGTTTGAGGCCTATATGGTTCCACTTGGTCTTCTAAGGTTTGTTTGGGGCCTATAAAGTTCCACTTGGTCTTCTAAGGTATGTTTGGGGCCTATGGTCACACTTGGTCTTCTAAGGTATGTTTGAGGCCTATATGGTTCCACTTGGTCTTCTAAGGTATGTTTGGGGCCTATATAGTTCCACTTGGTCTTCTAAGGTATGTTTGGGGCCTATGGTCACACTTGGTCTTCTAAGGTATGTTTGAGGCCTATATGGTCACACTTGGTCTTCTAAGGTATGTTTGGGGCCTATGGTCACACTTGGTCTTCTAAGGTATGTTTGAGGCCTATATGGTTCCACTTGGTCTTCTAAGGTATGTTTGGGGCCTATATAGTTCCACTTGGTCTTCTAAGGTATGTTTGGGGCCTATGGTCACACTTGGTCTTCTAAGGTATGTTTGAGGCCTATATGGTTCCAATTGGTCTTCTAAGGTATGTTTGGGGCCTATGGTCACACTTGGTCTTCTAAGGTATGTTTGAGGCCTATATGGTTCCACTTGGTCTTCTAAGGTATGTTTGGGGCCTATATGGTTCCACTTGGTCGTTTAATGTTTTTTAAGTATGGTTTTGTTCTTGAATGGTCTGATTGATTTGCTTGTTTTCTTTCAACCCCAGGTGCAAACCCTATGTGGCTGCAGATTTGTTTCTACTCGTTGGTCAACTTACTGAACGTGAATACCCTGAGAAGAAGACCCGACTAATGGTAGGTGTCACTCCTTTAATTTTTCTGTTAATGCGTATAGGTGCAATTATGATATTGCTGTAGTCTTGTCACATGAGTTTTTTCAATCTATATTGTATACAATGAATTTAACACATTGTTACTTTACTTCTTGACATTTCTGCATTGGTGATCATGTATTTCAATGGGCTTTACAAGTATAAGGTCATTGGGCGGGGCTTATAAAGGTCATCATGACGTCAGGGGAGGAGTTATAAAAATGGGTGTGGTTTGAAAAAGGGGGAGTGGCTATGTTTTGCCCTGTCGCCCCTCCAACTTGAAAAGTCACCAGCCGCCACTGCTAAACACAGTCCTTCATTGGCTAGAGCATCTAGTCCTGTAGAAACAATGTAAGCATGAGCTACAGGGGTTGATCTATGTAAGAACTGCTTAGAAGGTTTCATTGAGTAAAAATGCACCTTCTAGGCACTTGTTAATAAATTATTTTATTATATGCAAATAAACCCTTGAGTAGTTTACTTTAATATTAAACGCAGGAAACCTTCCACTTAAGTCTTTCCACTACCTGTGAGCTTAAAGACATCAACAGGGCATGCTACTGTAAACTAGAGAGTTTTGCATTAGCCCTAATAAAAGTCATGTAGTTGTAACTGCCTTGTTTCCACTGTGCAGACAGAAATGTCCTTTCTGCATTCAAAGTTTCCTAGAATCTTAGGAAGAAGATCACTTGAAACAAAAATGTTAGATTTCACAGCATGTTCCCTAGTTTAAAGAGTAATTCTACAAAATTAGATATTTTAACTATAACAGCGTTCCTGTAATAAAGGAGCCAGGACTATGTATAGCTTAATATAATAATCCATTAATAAATAGTTTTTAACTAAAAAAAAAATGTGCTCTTAATCCATTTTAATTTTTCAAATATTATGAACATGAGAGCTTGTTGTGGCTTTAAACAGGTATAAATACACAAGCAAAAGAAAAAATGTGTTGGTATTCAATATCTGTTTATTTTTTCGGGTTAATAATTAACTCTTATGTATATGTAGAATTATTAACATGTGTAAATATATATTTGAGACCAGCTGTGCTGTCTTTAGAGAATTATGTCTATAAAGGGTTGGAGCACAAATTGGTCACAAACCTGTCACGTGGCTTAAGGCTTTTTCTCACAGGGTGTGTGTTTTTATAAACAGAGGCGACTGCAAACCTGATTTTACCTGAATAGATTATGGAACCTGTTCTGCTAGAAAAATAGGCATTAACAAAATAGTGCACAAGGAATAATTTTAAACTGTCACATTTTAGTTGCTTTTAATAGTACTCCAAAATATACAATATCATATAGATTATTATATTAATGTTTCTGATATTATATTTAAGCACATTGTTTTTTTTCTTCCAGTTTTGTGAATGTAAGCCTTCTTTGATGTATAGTTTTACTCTGATGCACATCCTGTGACTTCCTTTGCCTAATTACTCCTCCCCACCAAATTTACACATCTCTGTCTGTCCAGCTGTTCCTGGGTCGATCTCACCTCTGCTTCCCTTGAATACAGACCAGCAATCCCCTCCCTCCCTGCCCCACTCCCACCCACCCCTGGTTTACTTTAATCTATTGAATCACTAAAACTGCTTGCACCTGATCAATCAGCTGCACATGATTACTATCCCTACTTCCTCCTCTTAGATCACTATCCTAGCCACTATGTTCCCTTTCACTTTCTTCTTCACCTTAAACTCTAGTGTTATTCTCAGACTATCCTCCTCATTTGCTCCACATTATGTCTCCAACACCATTAATATCTCTCCTTCCCTATTTTCCTCCCCTCTGCTCTGCTCCCACAATCTCCTCTCCTTTTTTCAATCACTATTTCATTCATGTTCTAAAGACCACAAGCAGAAAACTCATCTCATCTCCCTGTTTATTCTGCTGCTGGAGTTCTATCTCCTAATCCTTACCCCTCACTGAGTCCCACCTCTCATCTACTCTTTTCAGCAACAAGGTTATTAACTCTGTCCTTAATCCATGTATTTCAATTTGCTCCTCCATGTCTAAAATGTACCCTCCACCACTTATTTCCAAGTTCTTACATCTTTCCACCTAAGCAAACTTTCACACATCCCTCCTGACCCTGCTATTCCTTACTTTTCTTCCCCAGACTTCTGCCTCTTCTATTCCCTTTAGATTGTAAGTAGCAAGTTTTCAGTCTTGTAGGGTGCTTTGGGAAAAAGCACTTTCTACAAAGACTCTAAGCTCAAAACAGGGCCCGCCATTTTTCAGTTGTTAATATTGTATTTTTCCCTCTTCTCTCCCCTTGTACAGCGCTACGGAATATGTCGGCGCGTTACAAATAGACGATAATAATAATAATAATAGCACATAAAACAGTGTGGCCTTTTGAAGTTGCTTGCTATTCAAGGTAATTGATACTAAAGAGTAATCCATAGCACATTATTAGAGTGACTAAAGGGCTAGCGTAGGCTGGAAGTACAGTATTCAGTTGTCTGGTTCAAGACAAGTCACTGAAAGTTTATTCTCTTTCCAAGTAAAGGAGATCACTTGCTCCTAAGCTTTATTGCGTATAGGAGATCCTATAAGGCATATATATATTTTTATTTAAATGTTTAGCTCTTCATGGAGTAATATTCTTGAAATATGAGGAATGTGATTGAATCGATGAACAGAGTCTGCTGGCACTATACAAATAGAATATAGTAATAATCCTGGTAAAAAAAAAATAATCTAGTGATTTTGGCATAGATCAAGTAGGTCCATGCCTAGAAAAAGCCAAAGAAAGATTCTTGATGTTTGTAAGTAACATCATGGGCATCTTCAGTCATATAAACACAAATATATGTACACACAAACAGCTGCTGCATATCAACAAAAAAAACATAGAAACACATACAGAGACGGATAGAAAGAGATAGAAACAAACACAGGTCTTACAGCCCCATGAAATTCCTTCTACGTGTAAAAACATAGCTCATAACGTAGCTCGCAAAACTTACGGCTATTAAATTGGCCTCTTAAACCAGCCCACTTGCGCGGAGAGGGGCGAGAAAACTCTACCGGACGTGAGAATTCGACTTGTGAGCTTGCAAATCCTTTGATCTGCCAAGCCTGTAACTGCTATGTTCCATTTGCGCTATTAAATTGCATCAGATTCACTGGTGTTTAAACTCGTAACTCGCAAATGGGGCCAAGAAGCCAACAAGTTCTAGAGAGGACCCGCAAGGGGGTAGTAAAGTCCAATCCATAGCATTTTAAATGCACATATACACACACTGCTGTACTTTTATTAACAGGGAAATTAATGTTAGGTCTTAGAATGAATAGCACAACATTCTCAAGCTCACAAATCGGCCCCAAAAATACTTTATTTCATGTTTATTTTCTGTGTTATATCGAACCCGACAATCAATGTGTTAATACATATAATGGACCTCTCATGTAATAGAATATCATATTTACGTCTTTATCCATATTGCATTATATCTGGTATGTGGGTCCGATCGTTACTTGTAATTGAACACCGTGCTACTTTGAAATCCCACATCCATTTTTCAGTGACAAAATTCTGACAATCTTTTTCCATTGGCTCCATCTAAACTCATAACTGATTGATCACGTTCACGGCCGCACATCCAACGAGCGGGTTTCCGGGTTTGCCGCTTAACAGCCTTATTAAATTGCAATACAGCCAATTGAATAGGGCTCTATATAAGCACATAGCATATATTTTTTACAGAAGGTTTTAGTTAGTTAACACCTATCCTCAAAAGCACGGTCGTAACAAACTAAAAAATTCTGTAAAAAATATGCTCTGTGCTTAAATAGAGCCCTATTCAATTGTCCGAATCGCAATTTAATAAGGCTGCAAGCCCGTAACTCGCAGCATGTTCTTATTTAATAGCACCGTAAATACGCAAAATGTCAAGCTCGCAGCCGTTGCGGGTCTCGCGTTGCACATACGAACTTCGAATTTAATGTGGCTGTTAGTCAATGATAATTATGTGCCTTCAGACAAATAAGAACCCATCTAAGGAAGCTGAGCATCAATACATATCTTACTGACTTGTCCGGCCAATGAAAGCTTGACATAATAAATCAAAGATCTTCACTTCTATTGCATCATTTGTTGTTTTGTTTCTTAGATAAATCCAAAATACTTATTGTTGAAGTTGCCAAAGACAAATTGTTTGGGAACAGTATTAATAAATGCTCCAGTGAGCTTTGTCTTTATTTATACATGTGCAGATATTTAAAAATAGTGTCTGTCTTGGAACAGCAGTTCCCACGCCTGTGTAATTAGAGGTTTCATATGTATGTGAATAATAACTGACTCACCTGTACTCGCACATTATTATCACTAAAGTCAAGTTTGCCCAGGATTGGGAATTAGTCATTAAGGATTGTCTATGTTAATGATGCCTTGATCTGCCACATGAGCAGATAATCTAAAATTAGTTTGCATAAAAAAGCCCCAATTGTCTGTGTGTGAGTTTATAAAGTCATGATGCAGAACTGGAGAGCTAAACATTTTGCGAGACAAGGATCATGTGAGTATTTGCTGCTACCGCACAACGTGATCAACTCCCTGAAGTCAAATATCTATCTGCTCCATTCACTCAGCTGTTTGCTCCATACAACCACCTGCCTATCTGCTCCATACAACACCTTTCAGCCTGCTGTCTGTATTCACCATTCTTAGGAATCTGTCCTCCTATTATTGCAGGTGAGTGTGTTCTCACTACAAAGTGGAGATCTCTCCTAATCCTATGTTATGCCACTGGATCTTATTTAAAGCTGATCTTTTTTTCTCTGTAGTGCATAAACGGTATAGAAAATTCAGAAGTCATATCTTACTTGAAGCATAGTTGATTTATAGAAATGGTGGTCGATAGCCTTCCATTGGTTCCGGCAAGGAACAACATTGTGAAAGAAGTCAAGCATGCCAGGGATAGGCCAGCCTGAGGATTGGTTAAACCAAACATTTTAGGTAGATTGGGCACGGTAGATGCACCTTTGTTTCTTATCTGTTGTCAAATATGTATTGTTATGCTTGTTCTTGGATCTATGCCCATTCTTCTAGTTTATGTAAGTCCCTTTGGAGAGTAAATTATATAATTTCTGATATAATGACTGATTTAATTACCTCACACAATTTAGTGTTGGCAGAAAATATGGAGAGGGTATTTTCTAGTCCTATTTATAAAAAATATGTTAAAAATTATGGGGCCTAATATTGACCACTGAGGCCAATAGAATGGCTTTTTTTGCAAGACTTTTTATATTCCTTGTACACTTGTAAAGCTGATCTCTTGTATAATTTAAATGCCTACTTTTTGCTAAGTATCATAAACTTTAAATCATTGTTAAGCTACATGGTGGTTTAATTATTTTATTTTTATTATCAACATTAACAGCTATGCAAGCTATAAACACAACACCATTTGCAAAAGAAAAACATTTTTCTGGACTGTTTTCAAACTTTTCTGTTTTGTCTGGATTCAGAACTTGACTTAGGAACTTGAGGGCTTGTACTTATCTAATGAGCAGTGAAAGAGGTTGAGGGAGATTTATTACAGTATAGTATATGACATCTCCACATTTCCTCGGCACATTCTCATATGTAGGCAGCTTGAAAGGTAAACTGCAGACCCTACTCCTGCAGAAATGTAAACACCTCTCTCTCACGTTTAGTTTTAAACAAAATATTATTGATACCTTTAGAAACTAGCAGAGGCATCAAAATGCATTTTTTCTCATTTGTTTGCCCTAGTTATGCTCTTAATTTACGGTCATTTAACAGAACAAAATGTTGTTACTTCATTATTAAATAGTAAAATTATTTGAAACAAATGTTTGTTGCACCTGATAGAAAATTAAATTGATGCAAAACTCTCAAGCTGAAAAACTTCCAAAACACTTGAAGCATAACGATTCTCAAATCTAAAAAAACATATAGGTTGGAAACTCAAATTGTTATGTTTGAACACTATCTGTTTCAAGAGTATTTTTGTTACTAACCAAATAGAGCCACACCTGGATGCAGAATAAATTCAGATGTATTAGTCAAAGCGGAAGATCCAAATATTTAATCATTAAAACAATGGGTGATAACAAGTACTTTACCAACCAAATGTCATTAAAAATAGAGCATTAAAACTGGATATACATTGTATTACAATTTGTCTACATTAAATGATGCCAGAGATATACAGCATTGTTTTTGTGTTTAATGTATTTCTCAATATGCTGATATGTGGCTCAGAATACCTGATCGGTGTTGGAGAGGGAATTTAACTGAATGACAACATTAGGGGTCATTATTTTGGCTACCACAGACAAGCAAACTGTGATTAATACATCAATCACCTAATAAGTATTCAGTTGACTTTACTTTGCATACATATGCAGCACAAGCACTGCAAATCTTACGAACTGAGAGAGTACCGTTAACTTTGCAATTTACAGATCAGTTACATATTGAGGTCTCGGCATACCCAATCTTTTCTTTTGCACATGGCTTGCATAGAAGACAATACATTTAGAGTCCCAGGGGTGAGCAGCAAATATTACCAACGATCTCTCATTAGCAACAAATATTAGAGTTCTTAGTGGTGGATAAGAAAGACATAAACATTGCAAACTTCAGTATAAGAATCACATATATAATTGTCAGCAATGCAGGTTGTTGCTAACGCTTGTGGGTCGCATAGTGAGCCCGCCGCAGTTGCTGACAAGGAGCGCCAAAGGCGCTCCTTTCGCTGGTGGAGATGAGCCTGTTTGGCAATATAAACAATCCTGTATCCCCCCTGGCTTGTCAGAACCAGCATTAAAAAAAAATAAAAGACTGAATGCATTGTTCTTAACATTCAGCATTCTGCCTACAGAGATATCCTTACTGGATTCAGAAATATGTGATGGATGGAAATAATCAGCATCTGGATTATATGAAGCTTTCTGCTTCTACCATTTTGCAATCTCTACAGGACAGTTAATATGGGCCTCAGGTATAACACTCTAAAGGTCCATTGGGACTTTTCATGACCTTAACATCCGGTTCCTTAAAGGGCCACTTAATTCAGGACAATTTGGACCACCTCACTGTGAAGATCTCCTAAAAGCATGTTGAAATGCTTCTTGATTTTTTGCAAAAACTACACATCTTTGAGAATAGGGACTTGTTCTTCTTCAATACTGCAACTAATCAGGTTGCAGGGGAGCTTGACCCATTGAAGTCTGTCAGAAGTGAGTGTCTGCCCAGGAGACCCCATCATGGACAGATGCTGTTCCAATGAGCACCCTTCTTGCTTTTTTGTTCATACACAGTTCCACAGTTTTGTATTGCCTGGGATGGACTTTAATAAACCTCTAAACCAGGCATGTCCAAGGCGTTGATCGTGTAATGACATTTGGTAGATCACGGAAGCATCACGTGACCTTGCTGCAGCCTTCTGTGTGTAAGTCTGTGTTTGAGTGAGTGTGTCTGTGAGTGTGTAAAAGTCTGTGTCTCTCTGGGAGCAGCCACCTGCCCATGGTCCTCCTGCCCCTTCCCCTATGCCACCTCGTTGGCCCCTGCTCTCCCCAGTGCCTCCCCGCCTCTCTGCTCTGCCTTTACGGATCCCAGTTCTCTCCTCTGCCTGCAGAGAAGAGGAGGAGCGCCTGGAGGAAGAGCCACCAGACCTGGATGTAAGGAGCAGCATGGAGGTAAGGGACAAGGCAGAGAGAGGGGGAGAGACAAAGGGGGGAAAGACAAAGAGAGGTGGGAGAGACAGAGGGGGGGACAAAGAGAGAGGGGAAAGACAAACGGGGGTGAGAAACAGAAGATGGAGAGAGTTTGTAGGAGAGAGGGAGTGTCTGTGTAGAGAGAGAGAGGGAGAATGTGTGTGTGTGGAGGGGAGTGTGTGTGTGTGTGTGGAGGGGAGGAGAGTGTGTGTGTATGGGTGGAGGAGATCGTGTGTGTGTATGGGTGGAGGAGATCGTGTGTGTGTGTGTGTGGGTGGAGGAGATCATGTGTGGGTGGAGGAGATTGTGTGTGTGTGTGGGTGGAGGAGATTGTGTGGGTGGAGGAGATCATGTGTGTGGGTGGAGGAGAGCGTGTGTGGATGAGCGCATGTGTGTGTGGAGGAGAGCGCATGTGTGTGTGGAGGAGAGCGCATGTGTGTGTGGAGGAGAGCGCATGTGTGTGTGGAGGAGAGCGCGCGTGTGTGTGTGGAGTAGAGCACGTGTGTGTGGAGAGGAGAGCGCGCGTGTGTGGAGGAGAGCGGGCGTGTGTGTGTGTAGGAGAGCGGTAGAGCGCGTGTGTGTGTGTAGGAGAGCGGGAGAGCACGTGTGTGTGGAGGAGAGCGCGTGTGTGGAGGTGGAGGAGAGCGGGAGAGCGCGTGTGTGTGTGGAGGAGAGAGGGAGAGCGCACGCGCGTGTGTGTGTGGAGGAGAGCGGGAGAGCGCATGTGTGTGTGGAGGAGAGAGGGAGAGCGCGCGCGCGTGGTGTGTGTGGAGGAGAGCGGGAGAGCGCGCGCGTGGTGTGTGTGGAGGAGAGCGGGAGAGCGTGTGTGTGTGTGGAGGAGAGAGGGAGAGCGTGTGTGTGTGTGGGGGAGAGCGCGTGTGTGCGGAGGAGAACGGGAGAGCTCGTGTGTGTGTGGAGGAGAGAGGGAGAAACAGAGATAAAAGGAAAGAGAGATTGAAGGAGAGACAGAGGGAAGAAGGGAGTGCGAGAAGTAGATAGAAGGAAGGAAGGAGAGAGAGAGAGAAGAACAATGGGAATGGGGGAAAGAGAAGGAGAGTGTGAATGAGGGAGAGCAAGAAACAGAGTGAGGGAGAAGGAAATATATATATGTGTGTGTGGGGGGTAGATCACTGACAGTTTTAATACTGGGTAGTAGATCACAGCCTACATGAAGTTGGACATGCCTGCTCTAAGCCTTTGTACTTGAAATGTGTGTTGTATATGCATGTGTATTACATATATCTATATATTTGTGGCCTGGTCCCCCTGTATATTTGTCGCCCGGTGAGGGAGATCCGGCAAGAATGATGCAGATTCAAAATCATGGCTCTCCAGCAGTGAAAAATGCCCTTGTGGACACATGGCGTAAAAGGCAGCAAAAGCTGCACAGGGAATGGCAAAGGGTAGCTGAAATGTGTCAGGAGCTACAGACATCGTGGCCCAATAAGAGGGCCGGACGAGTCCTTAGTTATGGCACGGACAGCTGATGATGATCAAAATCAGCAACATGGCGCAAAAGGCAGCAAAAGCTGCACAGGGAATGGCAAAGGGTAGCTGAAACGTGGCAGGTGCTACAGACGTTGTGGCCCAATCAGAGTGCTGGACGAGTCCTTTGGATATGGGCAAGGATAGCTGAGGAAGTTTAAATTGGCAATAAGGTGCAGTGAGACAGTGACTGGTGAGAATGTGACAGTAGGAATATTAGTAAGTGGGAGAAAAGGACAGAAAGAAGATAGATGAGGGGAAACATTTGAAAATGCAGAACGAATAATGAGCGATAGAATCTCTCTCTCTCTCTCTCTCCTCTCCCTCTTCCTCTTCCTACATCTCTTCTCTACTCTTCTAATTTCCCTGACCAGTCATGCTACCATACCATATTCTACGAGCCTTCACTCATCACCCTCACTTATATTCTGTCTCAAGCCTACACCCACCATTCACAACTCTAGCCTGTCACAGACGTCTGTCATTTCCACTAGCAACCACACATCATGGATTCTCGGGTTCGCTTATCACAGTCTAAATTAATTCCACCTAAGACCAACCACAATTTAACTTCTCCTATTACCTTCTCAAACTTCTTAGCCTTCGCCAGCTGTTGCCACCACAACCTACAACTTTGTGCAACCACTATCAAGACCTACCCTTCACCAACCCATCTAGTTTATGGGTATAATGGACTTGAAGGTCAGTGAAGCAGCCTCTTCCCCAGCCTAGCAAATTCAATAGCTCCCCTCCCCAGTAATGATTCTCAACCAAACTCAACATCACCTTCTTAGCTGATGATTGTTCTTTACTACTTAACTCAACTAAAATAAGCAATTCACTTGTCTAGATTGTATTACTTACTACCCTATGCACAACTTGACCAGTATCCACATTACACTCCTTGAATTCATCTCTTATAGCCAAATGTACTCATCATGCATTCCTCTGTATACCAAGCCAGCCATTTAGTCACATGCAATATTTCTTCATACTTCCTTCTTAATACTTCATGCACTTCTAATCTGAGACGTGTCATCAGCTCCTCAAAATTAAATTATTTCTCAAGCCATCAAGGCAACGAGGCGCTGAAATACTAATTACTACAGTCATTACATTCCTGACCACATAATAGAATCGGACAAACTTTGGCAAGTTCAGTTAGCAGATTTAGTTGTTTTTTGGCCCTCTTAGCAGGCCAGAACAGGGCGTAGCAAAAGGCCATACCTCAGATACATGAGGAGAGGGCCCCAACCACAAATTATATATATATATATATATATATATATAATTTATCTACACTTTTATATGTATGTGTGTATTATATGTATGTTATTATACTTGTGTCCACCTGTGGTACTTGAATTCCCTAACTTTATTTGTCCCTACCACATGTACTGCAAATCTGTTCTACTTATCTCTTACATTTTCTGAATTGAATTATTTTTGCACTTTGCTGTAAAATCAATGTTTCAACTTAATCACCTCTTAAATTCTACTTTTTATGGAACATGCTTCTTCCTGTAGTTTAACTCGTTTGATATATTTGATGATTTTGACTCGGTTACCATTTCCTTTTTGTCCTCTGTCTTTTGAGGGACCTGGCCAGAATATGTTTGACAGGGTGAAACTTCATGTGATTAATTACATTTTCATCTACATTTGCACGGTTTTAAATAGCATACAGTTTATAAATAGTGTATGAAATGAGGACAGAGTACTGGTGATGTTTTGGGGCATACCAATAGGTAGTGGGGTTCAGATAATGAATGCTTGATTCTCAGGAGTCTAAGTGGTGGGGTCCAGAAATTGCAGAAATTAGTAGTTTTGGACATTTTCCAATCAGATTAATAGTAATTAATCTAATCTAGGACCAGGATAGGCTTGTGAAGCTCTAGTCCTTAAGGCTAAATTTGTAAATATTTATTTGGGACCACTGATAAGTAAATTTAAAATGACTGAGCTGCTGAATGACTCACCCGAATATGCATTGTGGGACTGGCCCTCAAGAACTGGAATTGGACATACCTAGTTGGTGAATCATTTGATAGAGACCATGGGGGAATTGGGGAAAATATTTTGTACACGGGTTACTGTCCAATTTGGAGAAGAATCAACAGCAGTGCTCTGGACATGTCCAAGATTAGGTCAAGTAGTGAGTAGAATGGCTCCACATATGTGAAGAATTTTAATTGAAAGGGTAACCAGCAAGACTTTGGATATGTGTGGAGGTTTGGGGAATAAATAATAATTGGCAGGGCTTAAGCTATGTGGGGAATAAGTGGAAGGAGTGGCCATCATGCTGGGAACATTTGGGGAGCCTGGGGGAAAGAGTAAGTAGCAGGTCCGGGAAAATTTAGAGAGGCTAGTGGAAGGAGTGAGCATTAGGGCCTGGAATATTAGGGAAGAATGGGTAGCGTGGCATTAAGTATGGTAGGTGATGGCATGAGTAGTATGGCCAGTAATATGTGTTGAAGTTATGAAAAGAATAAGTTACACTGCCTGTGCTATTGAATTAGATACTTATGGCTCTGTACTAATGAAGCAGATTAAATCTGATGATTAGTGAATTGCAGAGCATAATTTAACTCTCTTGGTATGAACAAATGGTAAGTTATGAGTACAGACCATGTAGGTTACTCTGCTTTGTTTTACATCTGTATGTGCTTGCCTGGATTTGTTATGTGGCATGGCAGGAGTTAACAAGCAATATTACTGTTTAGGTTGCTCACTTTCTATGTGTCCACATTTCAAGGGAGGGCATAATCTAATTAAACAATAGTAGTTTGCAGAAGGAAGCTTGTTCCGCTCTGAAACCACAAAGAAAGCACACATCTGCCTGAAAGATATGGGAAGGCATTTGTATCTATTGCATACCTTGAAAATCTAAGAAAGGTAAAGAGAATATAATTCTTAACCGCTGATGAAACCTTAAGCAGTGAAAGGACCAGATGAGTTAGAAATCAACATGAAACATAAACTTTTAGAATGGAAGATGTTAACGGAAAGACATGTTAATGGAGTGTGCTTAATCTTTTGTTATCTTAATTCTATGATAAACTGTACCCTTTAGTTTATATTGTGCATATGTTTATATTACGCATTATGTACAAAGAGAATAACATTATCAGGTTGTTCTTGCAATTTTTGGGATTGAGGTGAGAATATATCTGATTTAAAATATTTAATCCTCCTGTTACTACTATAGAGTATATAGTAATTATTAAAACTTCATACAATGTCTTTTTTTTCATTCTTTAGGGTTATGAAGCTCATGTAACACTCATCCCATTATCATTATACATCCATCATGGCCCGTGGGATATATAAACTTTGTATCATCTTCTGCATCTTCCTTTGTGGTTTTTGCTTTTTTTTCCTAGATGTATCTGTAAACACCAAAATATGGAATTCAGATGGATTGAAGCCTAACCTAGACAGAGCATCACAGGTTAAATGTTTGGATAGGACTACAAAGGAGGGCTCTAGAATAACACTGAATGAAGATCTTATAAAGAATACAACAAGTACCGCAAAAAGAGAAATGGTGACTAGAAGGAGGGACCTACCACGGGGGAATGTGCCCATGGGTAGGGTTTGGAATGAGAACATGTCGTCCAAGGAACTGTTACCCGAACTGCAAGCAGCAAAGTATAACTACATAGCAATGAACAAGTACAAGGTAGATTTTCAGGGAAGACGAGGCCAAATTCTAAGCTCACAGGAACTGCTGTGTGAGCTCAAAACCAGGGTGAACATAAGTATGCTTAGAAGCTTTGAGCTTCCCTTAACTGCCTCATACTGGAGCCAGTACCTGCCCATGAGATACTTGCACGAAGAACTTGGGAGTTTGGAAAAATGTGCTGTGGTATCTTCAGCGGGATCCATAAAATTCTCTGGACTTGGTTCGGAAATTGGTGGGTTTCTGCTCTTATACCCATTACTAACTAATGCAGTAGCAAGATATCCCCTGTTCATTAGAACTTACAATCAGATACTTAAATATATTCTAACTCCTGTATTCTTCAGAGGCTTTGCCTCTGTGTTTAGAAAACCATTATATTCATAGCTTATAAATAAATTATCTAAACAAGTGTAGATTCAGATAAATATCCTTATGTCAATGTATGTCTGCTCCATGTTTATTCACATGCAGACTCCCATGATGCAGTATTGAGATTTAATGGGGCACCAACCACCGGGTATGAGGCTGATGTGGGATCGAAAGTTACTATTCGTCTTGTCAACTCACAGGTAAAAAATAAAACTTCAGTTTTAAGCAACGTTCTCTTGGTATATATTCCCTCTCAGTAATTAAAGTCTATAAAACATTTGTCTAAGTCAATGATAAGCATCTTTACTTTATTTTTTTATTTGCTTGTGGACCCCACCCACTTATGAAAGTTGTGCCTTTTGGATGCCCCTCATTTTATCTTGCTCTTCTTTTTTACTTTAGCTGCCTTTTATAAAGATGGCTTACATCATCCCATGTTTAAAAACCTTTCCTACTACCCTCATAAGATCCCCTACCTTGGCTTTTAAAAATGAAATTAGCATTGTTGCTTCCAGAAGTTATGCTTCTCGTCACCAGGAAGTGAACAAGGATTTGCTCTGGAATCTGTACTAATTTTATTTATTTTTTCTGACCAGTCTAGGTTTGCTTACAAAAATCCTTGCAGGGAAGTAGACAAAGATTGGTATCAGAAAACCCAATAAATATCTCTGATAGGGAAATGCCCATGTGCAGACCCTCTACCTCCCCCTGGACACATGATAGAGAGCAGCATATCTGCTGAAGTCTAAAACACTTAACTTTACATATATGGTTTAAAAGGTAAATGTTGATTTTAATTTCTCCAAACACTGATTCTATTGCTAATCCGCAACTCAACAAACAAATTAAATCCTATTGATTTTTTTAATGTTTTTTTTTACTGATGATTCTTCATGTTTTCTGCAGTTGGTGACTGATCGTGAACATAAATTCCTGGAAAACCCTCTGTATAAGTCAGGGATATTAATTATGTGGGATCCTGCACAATACAATGCAAATGTCCATGAGGTAATTAAGCACTTGTGGTGCTTCCGCACTGCAGAACGACTATGGAGGAAATCACGCACTTCAGCAGATTTCTTCCACTACAAATTTATGTTACGCTCCTATTCCTCTGCCCTTAATCTTGCCAAACAGCAGTACTTTACAACACTAATATCAACTCTGTCCTCAAACCCCAAGCGTCTTTTTGCCACTTTCAATGCTCTCCTCCGCCCACCACCTCCTCCCATCCCTTCCTCTCTCACAGCTGAAGACTTTGCCAACCGTTTTATTCATTAAATTCAAAACATCCGCAATGAACTCTTATCTCATAGTGGTTTACACACTCCACCCTCTAAACCAACCAACAACACCCAGTCTTCTCCCTTCCTAAATACCACAGCCACTTTGAACTGCTTTGATCCGGCTACAGAGGATGAAGTCTCCAAACTGCTACCATTCACTCGCCTCACTACCTGTCCTCAGGATCCTATTCCATCTCAGCTCATCTCTCCCCTCTCTACCACACTAATCCAAGCTCTCACACATATTTTCAAACTCTCCCTTACTACTGGCATATTTTCATCTTCTCTAAAACGTGCTATAGTTATACCCACCCTCAAAAAACCCTCATCTGACTCTGATGTCACATTTAACTACCGCCCTATCTCTCTGCTTCCCCTGGCTTCCAAACTGCTGGAGCGGCTCGTCTATAATCGCCTTACCAGCTTTATTTCCTCTAACTCCCTTCTTGACACCTACTAATCCGGCTTTCGGCCCCAACATTCCACTGAGACAGCTCTCACTAAAGTCACCAATGACCTGCTTACCGTCAAGTCAAAAGGTCCCTTTTCAATTATTCATCTTCTAGATCTCTCTGCTGCCTTTGACACTGTCGACCATCCACTTCTACTCCATATCCTCTTGTCCCTTGGTATTCGAGACACTGCTCTCTTGTGGCTCTCATCATACCTACAAAATGGATCATTCGGGATCTCCTTCACCGACACCTTTTTTTCTCCTCACCCCCTGTCTGTTGGTGTACCCCAAGGATCAGTCATATGCCCCCTCCTCTTCTCTATCTACAATTCCTCACTTGGTACCCTCATAAACTCTTTTGGGCTTCATTATCATCTCTATGCAGATGAAACCAAATCTACCTCTCCCACCAGATCTATCCCTCTCTCTTCTAACACACGTCTCCAACTGCCTCTCTAGTATATCCTCTTGGATGTCCACCCACCATCTCAAACTCAACGTGTCTAAAACTGAACTCCTAATCTTCCCTCCCTCTCCCATAATTCCTCACATGTCTCTCACTGTCAACAACGATATCATCACCCCCTCCTCCCAAGCCCGTTGTCTTGGAGTTCTACTGGACCCCGCTCTGTCTTTCATCCCTCACATACAATCACTAACTTAATCTTGTCTTCTCCATCTAAAAAAACTTCTCCAGAATTCATCACTATCTTACACAAGACACAAAACAAATATATTCCTTAAACACTCTCTCATCACCTCTCGAATAGATTACTGCAACTCGTTTCTTGTTGGCCTACCCACCACCCGACTATCTCTACTTCAATCCAGTATGAATGCCTCTGCTAGACTCATCTTCCGTACACAACGTTCCGTATCGGCATAACGCCTCTGTTAATCACTCCACTGGCTTCCCTTAGCCTCAAGAATAAAATGTAAAATCATGACCCTAATTCACAAAGCCCTCAACAATAACGCTCCCCCTTACATATCTGCTCTCATCTCCAAATACTCCCCCACCTGCCCTCTTTGTTCTGCTAATGACCTTCTTTCTACAACTCTTGTCACCTCCTCTCACTCCTGGCTACAGGACTTTTCTCGTGCTGCCCTTAGTCAGTCCTTCAGTTCTGTTGTACACGAACACTTGCACTGCAAGACACCACTTCACAGATGGCTTTAGATAAATCCTATTGGATCTGCATCATACCCTGAAGAGGAATAGAAACATAGAGTGAATATGACTGCAAGAGTCTGCAGCTATTTATCTCTTGTAGGGGCTACATGATTTAATTTTAACATGTAGAAACATATATCAATTGAATTATAGGGATGAAGAATTAATTAATGATTTATTAGAAAAAAGTACAACTCCAATAATATATTTACCTAATTGAATATTGATGCATTTCCAAAAAAGTATAGCTTTCAGATCACAAAATAAAAAACTATAACGTTATAACATCAATAATTAAAAATATATAATTATGTCTACACCATATCTATCTCCCTCTCTAGCATATCCTCCTGGATGTCCGCCAACTATCTCAAATTGAACATGTCATAAACTAAGGTCCTTATTTTCCCACCCTCTGCTACACCATCCATTCCTCCAAAAATCTCTCATTGTTGACAATGCCATTAACACTCCCTCCTCCCAGGCCCGTTGTCTTGGGGTTCTTCTTTATCCTGCCCTCTCTTTCATTCCTCATAGATAATCACTAACCAGATCTTGTCTATTTTATTTTAAAATTATCTCCAAAATACACAAGATACAACTAAAATTCTAATTCATTCTATCATCATATCTCATCTAGACTACTGCAACTCACTCCTTGCTGGTCTCCCCATCACCAGCTATCACCACTACAATCTAAAGTGAGTGTGTCCGCTAGACTAATCGACCATACCCAACACTCAATGTTCTCATCACCACTCTGTCACCCACTTCACTGGCTTCCCATAACCTCCAGAATAAAATGTAAAATCCTAACCCTAATGTATAAAGCCCTTAACAATAATGCACCCCCTTATATATCTCTGCTCTCGTCTTAAAATACTTCCCCACCCCCTTTGTTCTGCTTTCGACGTTCTTCTTCCCTCTTCTCTTATCACCTCACCTCATTTGCGCCTTCAGGACTTTCCTTGTGCTGCCTGAATTCTTTGGAACTTCTTACCTTGGTCCACTATACTTTGCTCCTGTCTCAAGTCCCTCAAAACCTCACTAAAATCGCATCAATTTAATGAAGCTTGTCACCTTCATCCTTGATATGCCCTATGTATCTATCACCCTCTGTTCCACAACCAAATCCCTTAAATTGTAAATTTGAGAGTTTTTAATCCTATAGGATGCTTGAAAAAGTACTCTATATGCAATATTTTAAGTTCAAAGACATGGATTTCTATTAGTTTAATCTGTGTTGATATTGTTTTTATGTTATGTTCATTCTATGTATGGCACTGAGCAATATGTTGGCAAATCACATATATAGTTGTGGTTCTTGCGATGTTGGTGATGTTTGTGATGTTGGTCACGCATTTGCGTCCCTCGCAAATTGAACAGTTGGCGTTACCGACACCCGACACAGACGGGGGCTGCAATGAGCGCCGAAAGGCGCTCATTGCAGAGCTTGCTTTGTGCGCCGGAGGCGCTTATCATGAGGCCCCCATGGCTCACAACACCCCCAGTACCTGGGCTGCAATGAGCGAGTAGGCGTTTCTCGCAAGGCCCACTGTGTCTCTTCCCTCCTTCCCCCTTATTCTTCTCCTCCCTTTCGTCATCCTCTTCCTTCCCATCCTCCTCCTTTCCCCCCTCTCTTCCTATCATGCAATCTCCTCCTGCTGCTTCTCTCCTCTGCAGCATGGCTCCTGGCTGTGTCCCAACCGGCATATCCTAATGAAGTGATGTCACATCATTAGCATATGCCGGTTCGGACACAGCCACAAGCCGAGCTGCATGATAGTAAGAGAGGGGGAAAGGGAGGAGGATGGGAAGGAAGGAGGAGGATAAGGGAAAGGGAGCAGGAGGATAAGGGAAAGGGAGGAAGTGAAGGAGGAGGAGGAGCATCAGAGGAAGGAGGGAGGAGGATGGGAAGGAGGGTGGAGGATAAGTGGGAAGGAGGGAGTAGGAGGATAAGAGGGGGAAAAGGGGGAGGAAGAGGGGGGCTTAAGAGACACAGAAGAGGGAGAGGGGGGAAGAGGGAAGAGACACAGGGGAGGGAGAGAGGGGGAAAGAGAGATATGGGAGGGAGAGGGCTGAAAACAGACACAGTGGAGGGAGGGGGAGGGAGACAGTGGGGGGAGTCACAGGGGAAGGGAGAGGGGGAACAGACACATGGGAGGGAGGGGGTAAAAAGAGACAAAGGGGAGGGAGGGGGAAAGAGACACAGGGGAGAGGGAGGGGGAAAGAGACACAGGGGAGGGGGAAGAGACACAGGGGAGGGAGAGGGGGGAAGAGACACGGGGGGAGGGAGAGGGGGAAAGAGACACAGGGAAGGGAGAGGGGGTAAAAACACAGAGGAGGGGGAAAGGAGACACAAGGGAGGGAGTGGAGGGAGGAAAGGAGACACCATGAAGGGAGAAGAGGGGGAAAAGGAGCCACAATGGAAGGGGGATGAGACACAAGGGAGAAAGTAGACAGGGGGAGAGACCGAAGGCGCGGGGCTCGCGATGAGCGCCAAAGTTGCTCACATTGGGTGGCAAACAGCATTGCCAGCCTTAACATTTTTTTCCCATCATTTTTGGCTATTTATAAATATCAGATGATGATATTAATCTGGAATCAATATTTGTGTGGTATTTTTATTTTAAAATATTGTAATAATATATATATTATAAGTTATTGTTGTTTTACATTTTTATCTAAAAGGTGTACTTTTTGAAATACATCTGTACTTCAAATAGGTAGCTATATTAACTGATAACATGAACAAGCCCCTTGACCTTGTTGCCAAGTCTCCATCCTCACTGTAATTTTAATAACTTGGATATCTATACATAAATACATTTTTAATCTGTTTTAAAAATGTTAACTTTCCAGCATAAGTTTTGATGCCTCTGATGACGCATAGCACCTTTGTTGTGTTTCAAAACTCAGTGCAAAGGGAAACATTATAGTCTCTGTTAATTTTACAGTATGATACATATTAATTAACACATTTAATAATATAGTATCGCTTGCTACTGGTCAAGTTTTAGTCTGCATTTAGTAGTATTGCTCTTTTAAGTATTATAATGCTTAATGTCACTAATCTACCCCTTTACTTAGTGGTATAGGAAACCAGACTACCAGTTCTATCAACGTTATCTTGAATATCGCAGAAAAAATCCAGATCAGCCATTTTATATTCTGCATCCTCACACTGCCTGGCAACTGTGGGATATAATCCAGGAGAACTCACTGGAACAAATCCAACCAGATCCTCCATCATCGGGCTTTCTGGGTGAGTGTATTCTTTGGTCATT
This sequence comes from Discoglossus pictus, assembly GCA_027410445.1. Lineage (NCBI taxonomy): Eukaryota > Metazoa > Chordata > Amphibia > Anura > Alytidae > Discoglossus > Discoglossus pictus. The sequence continues at coordinate 373,070,201 of CM050165.1, read as the reverse complement.
GTATTATATGTATGGCTCATGGATGATGATTGCCTGTTTTATAGACTACATCTATTGATGTGAACACTTGTCATATTGATTCTCTTTTTCCCCAGCTACACAGAAACCATTACATATTTTTGGTCTAAGTGATATTACCAATAGACTTCACCCTCCTCCAGCCATTGTTCTCCACTACTTTTTGCGTCCTTCAAATAACAACCACTCACTTTTAGCAGATCAATATTTAATGGCAGACCTGAACCTAAGATGTTGCTAGCTACAAAACCTGATATTGAGGACAAAATGACAAATGCGCTTATTAAGACCTAATCATCTGAAATTTGCTTCTAACACAGTCATATGAGCTATTTTATAGATGCATTACAAATAAGATGTGTCTACACTTTTTTGTCATCCTCTCACCTTTTGTGAACTCCCCTCATGGTATTATATGTTATCTAAATGGAAAATTAAAAGTATGGAAAATGGGCATGATGATGATGTATAATTAGTGTTTATGCACCAAGTGAAGGTTGGTGCTTGTTAAACAATGCAAATAATAAACAAAGCACACCAATGTCATAAAAACTAACAGCCTTATTAAATTGCGATTCAATAAATTTAAAAGGGCTCTATTTAAGCACACAGCATATTTTTTTTACAGAAGTTTTTAGTTAGTGAAGACCTTGCTTTTGGATAGAAGCTCACTAACTAAAAACTTCTGTAAAAAAATATTCTGTGTGCTTATATAGAGCCCTTTTAAATTTACCGAATCGCAATTTAATAAGGCTGTAAATCTATAACCCATTTTTTTTTTTTAAAACAATAACAATACATAATGCTTAGTGAACATAGTGAATGAAAGGTACAAACAAACAACAAATAATAGTAAAAACTCACATGCACACAACACACCATAAGGTGTAGTCACAAATAATAGTGCACTAATGGTCATTCAAGTCTTGCCCTATTTACTTGGGCATATTGGTACTATTTTCAAGAAAAAAATAGTACACTTTAGTCAGTCAATGGTACACAGGAGATATGGATCAGTTAGGTAGCGGTTGGAGGTAAGAGTTGATCAGACTATTGATTATAATGAATACTTAACTTTTATTTACAGTTACCTAGAATAAAAAATGAAAAGTAAAAACAATGGTATTTGTACCCTGATGTCATTGAGGGGTGTGGCTGTGACATCACAGGGGGTGGGGCCTACAAGCCTGCGGCAGCCATTATGCAGTTGAGACAGCACAGAGAAAACACAGCACAGATACACAGACCAAAGTGAGTGAGAGAGAGAGGGGGAGTGAAGTACAGAGAGTGAGTCACAGCACAGAGAGACAGACAGCAAAGTGAGTGAGAGAGTTACAGAGAGAGACACAGCACAGAGAGACAGACAGCAAAGTGAGTGAGAAAGGTACAGAGAGAGAGAGAGAGACAAAACACAGAAAGACAGACCGTAAAGTGAGTGAGAAAGGTACAGAGAGAGAGAGAGACAGACTGCAAAGTGAGTGAGAGGGAGGTAGAGGGGCACAGAGAGAGAGACACACACAGCACAGAGAGACAGACAGCAAAGTGAGGGAGTGAGAGAGTTACAGAGAGAGACACAACACAAAGAGACCGACAGCAAAGTGAGGGAGGGAGGTACAGAGAGAGATACACACAATACAGAGAGACAGACCGTAAAGTGAGTGAGAAAGGTACAGAGAGAGAGAGAGACAAAACACAGAGAGACGGACTGCAAAGTGAGGGAGTGAGAGAGTTACAGAGAGAGACACAACACAAAGAGACAGACAGCAAAGTGAGGGAGGGAGGTACAGAGAGAGATACACACAATACAGAGAGACAGACCGTAAAGTGAGTGAGAAAGGTACAGAGAGAGAGAGAGAGAGACAAAACACAGAGAGACAGACTGCAAAGTGAGTGAGAGGGAGGTAGAGGGGCACAGAGAGAGAGACACACACAGCACAGAGAGACAGACAGCAAAGTGAGGGAGTGAGAGAGTTACAGAGAGAGACACAACACAAAGAGACAGACAGCAAAGTGAGGGAGGGAGGTACAGAGAGAGATACACACAATACAGAGAGACAGACCGTAAAGTGAGTGAGAAAGGTACAGAGAGAGAGAGAGACAAAACACAGAGAGACGGACTGCAAAGTGAGGGAGTGAGAGAGTTAGAGAGAGAGACACAACACAAAGAGACAGACAGCAAAGTGAGGGAGGGAGGTACAGAGAGAGATACACACAATACAGAGAGACAGACCGTAAAGTGAGTGAGAAAGGTACAGAGAGAGAGAGAGAGAGACAAAACACAGAGAGACAGACTGCAAAGTGAGTGAGAGAGTGGTACAGAGAGAGAGACATAGAAAGAGAGGGGTACAGTGTGAGAGCGCACATGCAGAGAAAGAGCACAGACTGCACAGAGAGAGAGCATGCATAGAGATATTGCACAGACAGAGCGTAGGGAGAGAGTGCACAGGCAGAGAGGAAGGGGTACAGAGAGAGAGAGGTACAGGGCTGACTGTGCACACCAACAGAGGGAGCGCACAGAGGGAGGGGTACAGAGCCGTCAGCGCACACAGAGAGCAAGAGAGTCCGAACAGGCAGAGCACACAGAGAGAGAGAGAGGGTATGCACAGACAGAGAGAGAGAATGCACAGACAGAGTGCAGAGAGAGACAGAGAGCTAGCCACAGACAGAGCGCACAGAGAGAGAGGCAGAGGGGGAGGGCGGACAGCACAAACACACAGAGGAAGCGCACACAGAGAGCACAGACAATTCAAGATAACATTTTTAATATCGTCATTTATGACGGGCAAGTTACTAGTAACATAATAACAGCTTAAGAATGCTATGTGTTAAAACATAATTCTAATGAGTAATATTACTTGTTGTTGATCTACGAACAATGCTACACCTGCTTTGTTTGCTGTGATGTCTTATTGTTACAAAATACAGTGAATATATATTTTTAGATCTCTCTCCATGATCTCACAATAATGTATATGGATGACACTTTTAAGAAGAGCACCTGCTCTACATGATGGCAATGGTCACTTACAAAAACAAGGCACATTATTTGGACATCATAAATAAAATGTATTTTATTTTTGTGGGGAAAACAGGTCTTTTGGCCTGCATGAGATATGTAAGTGCAATTAGAATGACCTTGTATTTACTTTACAGTGGAGGGCTTTCAATCTCCTTTCTGCTTACCATGTTCTTAAGCCTTCATGAGAGCAGTGCTCATAGCCCTAAACTGATTCCACGCTTAGTTGGTCTGAGGCAAAAAATGTGGTACATTTTGAACATAATTTTACTTGCCACTGTGAGATCGGTCATAGATGATATTAAAGAGTAATATAAATTCCTCTGAGATGTAATTGGGGCCCTATATTACTAGTCACTTCTACCCCCCAAACTGTGCCTGGGGAACTTCATTTATCTTCTCGCCTCAATCTCAACTCTCTGCTCCCACCACCAACCCCAGAGGCCTCCCACACTGTCTCTGACACTGGTGTGACTCTACTAGTTGAGTAGAGTACTGCTCTCCTTCTCACAATTCTAATCCCCTCTCCTTCTCCACTTGCTATCTCTCTCTCTCTCCTCTCTCTAACAATCGCTAGCTCTCCTGCGTCTATCCCTCGTTAGGGCGCAAGGATTCCCTCCGGCTCGGCGGCCTATGGCGGTCAATGCTATCCCTACCCCGCTCCTGTCCCTGAGTCACTATGGGCGTCCCTGTATCCGTAATGATGTCAGGGATGGGTGAATTGCGCGGTGGCCTAGCTCTCCTGTCAGGGGATTTTTGTCTCTTGGCTGGTGTCGAGGTGAAAATCAAGGGACTGTACCTGTTCGTTGACTTCCGTGCCCTTGTGGGGCGAGTCTGCCGTGCCACCTTGGCTGCTACCGGAACCTCGTCAATGACCACCATACTGTCGTCTACAGCTATCTCTTCGATCACCTGATCCCTTCTTTCTCTGGTCGTCTCTTTTTTCTTCTCAGCCTCTCCTTTGGCATTGCGTCTCTCTCTCTCTCTCTCTCTCTCTCTCCCTCTCCCTCTCCCTCTCCCTCTCCCTCTCTCTCCCATCACATATATAGTTGTGAGCAAGCTGGTTGTTGCTAACTCTGCAGGCTCGCGTAGCAAAGCGAGGGCCGCAGTCGCTGTCAAGGAGCGCCTTCGGCAACTGCGGAGGGACCGCATTTGCGGAGGTGGAGGCTCCCTCGTTGACTGCAAAATTTACGGACTTAGCAACCACAAATACGAGCCGCGGGACTTAGAAAAAACCCATTAAGAGCTCGCAAAAATACAACCTTAGAGCCCGAAACAAGCGACCATGAAAACATTAAAAACAAAAACGAGGCTACAGGACCCTAAACACGCAAAACACCACCAAACACATACGGATTTTTTCGAAAAAGCCGGACGAGATCCAAGAACAAGGATGCAAAATTAGCCACAGCCGCGTACCACGCATTAGGCGCCATTTTACAACACTAACTTACAGAATGCGGAGGTACACAGCTACCCCAACGGATTTTCCTCGCGCACACACACTATTTACACTACACACTGCACACATTGCTGACACTTACACAGCAGCTCCACAGCAGTGAAAACACACATTGTATGCTGCATCACCATGAACACAGATTGTCAGCTCTTCAACACAATGCTTCCTGCATATATTACTTCAAAATAGGTAACGTATATTCATATATTATTTCATTAATTATTTCATTGGCATACAAAAAAAAAAACGCTGCTGCTCATAGCACACAAACAACCAACAGCCTCGCAATGAGCACCAAAGGCGCTCAGCGCGAGGCTCGCAATAAGCGCCGAAGGATCTTGGAACACCAACAAAATTAATGTCGCAAACAAACAACATTACCTGCCTTACAATCGTATTGCCGTCATTTTTTGACGGACAAGTCGCTAGTTATATTAATGTTAATACACCAAATGTATTTAACCCTCTGTATTTTAATAAAATTGCATATTAGCAAGATTGGATTCCTTATTGTGACAAACGTATTATTATACTGACATCTACTGGTCATTTTAGAGTATAGTTTTACATATGTAATTTTATATGGAGAAATATACATTTTTGGTTTGAGTATTTAGTTTTAATTCATATTTCCAAAGGTTTACATTTAATTCCTCAGACTGCTAAGTAACATTATTTTGTCCAATTTATTGATTTATTTTTTATGGTGTTTTTTTTTACAAAGATGGGGAAATTAATAGAATTGCTTTTTTTCATTTCATATATAAATAATACTGTAATCTTGGAGTCATTAAATATAGTTTTGAATAATATTAAATATTTTTATATACATTTTAGGTTTTTGTAACTTTTTTTTGTATCTTGAAGAAGACATAGGGAGGACATGAAATGGAAAACAAGATTACTGCTGTATACTCCATTGTGAAACAGCCTAACACGCAATATACACACAAGTGTTTTTTTTATTTTTTTATTTTACATATGTGTACATCATCATTTAAACTTATGGTGGGCTGAAGAGTGATAGAAGCTCTCCAGAGCACATTAGTATAGAAAATGAATAGTACATTTGTGATTCCATTTCAATGTCTAAAAATAGATTCACACTGATGAGAACCATTAAGATCGAAACAGTGCTGTCTGTGGATATGTCTCCTGGTGTGTGCATAATCCTTCCTGTGCTGTGCTTAAAGCTGTGTAATACAGTGAGTATATGCCTAAAAGGAGCTGTATATAAAGTGTTTTTTGGATTAATAGAGTGAGTGCATTTTGGTCTCATGTGCATGTCCCTGCCAAGTTTCCCAGAGTACAACAATTGTATTTCTGAGATACTTGAGCAGGAAATAAGTTTATTAACTTATTTTTTAGACATTCAAATACAAATTTCAAATGTACTATTCTTTTTATGTACTACTATATATACAAGACCAGCAGTTCAACTAAGGGAAGCAGGTTCTTGAGCACACTCAGGGATCATTATTTGACCCAGGTTATACACGTGCTTACTAGAAATGGGGCTATCTTGGGAAAAAAAAATGAAACTGTAAGAAACCAGCAAAAACTCTTACTTTTAATAGGCTAAGGGCAGCAATGCAAAGTATAGACTGGGATAAAGAACTTACCGGTAATAATACTAAACATAAATGGACAACATGAAAATGGTTACTAAATATACATAGTTATCACCATATACGATGTGGAAATAAAAGGAATGAAGCAACTCACAATGATTTAAAGATCATGATAAGGAAAAAAACAGGCATTTAAATATACAAGAAGGAGGAAACAAAGCCTGCTTTAACCTAAATACAAGGAAATCAACAAGACTTGCAAAAGGGCTATAAGACTGGCAAAAATAGAAAACGACAGGTTAGTTGCAAAAGAGAGTAAGACTACTCCCAAATATATCAATGGGAAGAAGGCAAGGAAGGAAGCTATAGGAACATTACAATGTGACACAGGTCGTCTGATAAATAGTGACCATGAAAAGGCAGATGAGCTAAATAGGTTGTTTTCTTCTGTATGCACAAGAGAAGTAGTAGAAAAGCAGATGTGATACCTTGACCCTAGCAAGATCCATTGGGCGTTAGAATAAATAAACACACTGACCCAGGGTTTCTTGGGAAAATTACAGGCCACAGCTTTATTAAAGCAACCATAAAACCAATAACCAATTAACATAATTAACATTGTTACCTCACAGCTCAAATAACATCCCGGAGGAGGAGCCCAGCCCGGTCAGTAACCTCACACCCTGGGCCCGTGCCCAGAGATTCCCAGTGCTTTACTAAGCACGCCCATGAGGCAGGGCAACGCCCACTTAAGCCCGTGGGCCGGGTGCCTCACCTTCCGCCACAGAGCAGGCGATGGATCCCTCCTGAGGCTGTGATCCCCTCTCTTGCTCTCTTAATTAAGCCAAGGCCCGCATAGCACCATCCTTAAGCTCCAGGATAAACAGCTCTAATCCAATCTCTGTTAGATGGACCATATCGGGGCAAAAGAAGTCATCGGCGTCTATGCCTTCGATTTCTTGATGCCTAATGGTAATGAAACCCAAGTTCCTTACAAAACTAGCCATCTGCTTGTTTATCTTTTGCCTTGCTATATCCACCGAAACCGGATCCCTTGCACTCCGCCAAGATCTCCTTTTGATCATTTCGGACCACACCATGAACAAGCCTGGAAACTTTTCTAGCCAAAACTTCACATCCCTCTTCATATGTTTCAACATTTTCCTCATAGGTATTACTCTCAAATCGTTGCCCCCAGCATGTATAATTAAAATGTGTGGGCTACCGTGATGCTGAGCGCTGCTCTCCAACAGGCCACTCACCTGTGTACATCTCAAGCAGCGGAAACCCAAACCATCTTACTTGCATGTTCGTCTCCAGAAAGCCCAGTTGGACCTTGTCTCCAGTGACTGCAGCTAACCGGTGAGCCCAATACATGTAGGAATGGCCGACGATCCACAGCTGTTTAGTTTCTGCAACACATAAAACAGATTCCAATTAGATAACCCTTTCTGGCCGTATGTAGGACATAAAACGTTGTGACGCCCATCTCCAAATCTTTTTAACCATGCTCTCGGGCAGACCTAGCCTTGCCGCCTCCGTAGTGGCCCCTATCCAAAACGAATGTGTGCCGAAGTCCACAGGGTCCAAGCCTAACTGCCATAAGGACTTCTTAAGCATCCTTTTGAATTGAAACTGTGACAAGGCCTGGCCGTTGGCATGCAATAGCAGTGTGCCTGGCCCCGGCGGCCTTTTTTCCAGGTATAACCTCACACTTGCCTGGGGGCAACACTCCGTTCCAGTTTTGTAATGACCACTTCCCTTCCTTTTCCGGCCTGATCCGTTTTTGACCTCCTCAGCCATCAATCTGTCACCTTCCAGACAGATGTCCTCTGCCAGCAGCCCCCCCCGAACTGTGCCTGTTTTCCAAGACCAGTTCTTCAATCCTGAAAGCACCAAAGAACGCTAAGGAAAAGGCCGTCCGGAAAAGCAGGGATTCGAAGGAGTCCGTCCCTGTATAGGGCCCATGGGAATGATCCTGCACGCGAAATTCAGTTTTCCCAAGATGGATTGCAACTGCCACAATGACACTCTTCTTGCGCCTTCTAGAGCTGCCAGTTATGCAGACAGCTTCCCCACCTTCTCCATCGGCAAGCTGCATTCCATCTTGTCCGAATAATCCGAATCGCCAGGAACGTCAGTTCCGTGGTCAGTCCTTCCGTCTTCTTGTCTGCCAGAGCAACCCCGAAATCTTGACATATGCTTGAGAAGGTCTTCAGTATGAAGTCGCTTGTGGCGAGACCTGCCGGACCCACAAAAAGGAAATTGTCGAGGTAATGGGTAATCCCCTGGAACCCGAGTGGTGTGTGCTACCCATTGCAAGAACGTACTGAAGGCTTCGAAATAGGAACAGGAAATAGAACACCCCATGGGGAGACAAAGGTCCACAAAGTACTGCCCGTCAACAAAGCAACCAAGGAACCGATGACTCTGCGGATGCGCCGGTAGCAAGCGAAATGCAGATTCGATATGCACCTTCGCCATCTTAGCCCCGACGCCTGCCCGCCTGACCAGGTCTGTGGCCCGATCGAAATTGGCGTACGACACTGACGAGTACTGCTTGTTGTTGACCGAGCCACCCGGAGGATAGGATAAATGCTGGATGAGGCGGAATTTTCCTGTTTCCTTCTTCGACACTATGCCCAGAGGGGAAATTACTAAACCCTGGAAAGGGATGGAGGGAAAAGGCCCCGCCATCTTCCCCAGTTCTACCTCGGTCTGGATTTTATCCGCCGCTACCCCGGGAAACTCCTTTACCGACTTCAGGTTTCGGAGACGCGGGGCGAGAGAGCATGGAATCTTGAACCCTTCCTGGAAACCCTTGCGTATTAGGGCGGCCGCCCCGGCTTTTGCTGCCAACCTACCATAGCGTTCTAGCCACGGCAGCATTGCGCCCAGCTGTATGGGGGTCCGTCCCTTTTTGAGTAGGCTCTCCTTCCCTGAATCTGTCCTTTAGGCTGCGTGATCCCCTCCACAACTCGCACAGAGGTGCTTGAAACAGCAGTTTGGTGCCCACTTGCAGTTGCCCTCGTTGAATGAGTGACAGACACCTCGACCGGCTGAGCTTGCAGCATTGGTGTCATTATATTCAGCCAATAGGCCACCGCCTTATCGGTCCACGCCATCTCCGGACGGGAGGACATGTATCGCCGGAATTCCTCGTCATATCGACCAAGCCATTCCCCTATAAGTCCGGTTTGCATTCCTGATTTCCTCCATATACACAAACAGTCCGGAGCACTGTTCTGGGTGTCTTTCTCGCATGACACAGGCCATGATGGCAAAGGCCTGTAACCAGTTGTCAAACGTCCTTGGTACGCGCCTAAAAGTGGGCCTCCGGTCATCTCCCTCCCTGTGGAACCTCTCTGGATTGTCGTTCATGCGTGACATTGGCAATAAGGAAAATATCTCTATGTACTCCCGTCGCCAGATTTTTTCTTTGACATCCAAGTCTAAATGCGCCCCCATATTGTCCTGGGAGCAAACGATGGACGGCCTTGCAGCCGCGTCCCATAAGTTTCCTCTGCTCCTGTCCTGTTCCGCTCCTCCGGCGTGCAGAGGCAAGCTCGTCAAGTGTGATGTGGGCTTGGTAAGCCCTGCTCGGGGCGACCTCGCGGAAAGAGATGGCTCCACTCACGCAAATGTTATGGGCTTCTATAAGGGATTTAAGGGATGTTAGGAATTGAGATGCCCTGGGAGAGTCTTCCTGTACTGCTACCCCCATCTCCCTGAAATTTGCGTCTCCTTGCCCCGGGGCAGCTGCCGTCCTGGGGGCAACCTGCTGGTCTGGACGAGCGGGCGTCCTTGCACATCTCGACCGCCGTGGACTCCTTTCACCCCCTCTTGCGCAAGCACAGCTGCAGCTGCAAGACCGTCTGCTCTGAGACCTGGATCTCCCTCTGGCTCTGGGAAAGCATGAAGAACAATCGCTAGCTCTCCTGAGTCTATCCTTCGTTAGGGAACGCACGGTCCGCTTCCCCCCAGAGGCGTACTTCAACTCGGCAGCTATGCTAGGGCGTAAGGATTCCCTCCGGCTCCACGGCCTATGGCGGTCAATGCTATCCCTACCCCGCTCCTGCCCCTGAGTCACTATGGGCGTCCCTGTATCCGTAATGATGTCAGGGATGGGTGAATTGCGCCTAGCTCTCCTGTCAAGGGATTTTTGTCTCTTGGCTGGTGTTGAGGTGAACATCAAGGTACAGTACCTGTTCGTTGACTTCCGGACCCTGGTGGGGCGCGTCTGCCGTGCCACCTTGGCCGCTACCGGAACCTCGTCAATGACCACCATACTGTCGTCTACAGCCATCTCTTCGATCAACTGATCCCTTCTTTCTCTGGTCGTCTCTTTTTTCTTCACAGCCTCTCCTTTGGCATTGCATCGTCCCTGAGAAACACCTGCAGCGCTGTCAGTGGGGACCGCAGGGGCCAACCGGTGAGAATCTGTAAGAGCTTTTTTAGAGCTCCTTGCGCTTTTGCTGTTACCCCTGGAGCCTCGAGGCTGATTAGGGGTGTCGCCAGAACCATGGTACTGCTGTGGGACATGGGACAAGATGCTGGGTGGTGGCCGAATGGCTAGGCCCTGGCCCGCGCTTCCCGCTGGCACCATGCTCTCTGCGGTGGGGGGGATAAGCTCTTGGCTCTCAAGGACCCTATCCATGCCCTCTATGCTGCTCCCAGCCCTATTGCTCAGATCAGAGTTAGCACGCTGCTCCGCCAGTCTATCTAGGCTATGAGGCCTGTCCACCTGGCCTAGGCTACCAATCACCGCAGGCCGGGCCTGTGCCTCAGGGGTATCAGCCTCCCCCCCTAGAAGGCCTGAGTCCATTCTGCCCTGGACCCATCTAACCCCATGGCTTAATGCCTGAGTTCTGACCATGGTCAGTAAGGCCTCTAACTCCCTAGGGTCCATTTTAAGCTGCCCCCACACTTTTGACAAAAGGGGCACACTCACTCAGGGACCTACAAGCAGGGGATGATGGTATGATTACATATGGGTGATGAATTGCTAGGATGTAAGCAGGGGGCACTAAGACCTGAGCCAGGACCAATGGGGGCTCTATTACTGAGCTAAGTTAAGTGGTTATGAGGGATACCCAGGGAGGAAGGATCGGGGTTCAGCCCACAGACCCCCTTATTACTTGCCCTTATGGTTTTGTAGAGGAGCGCAGCGTGCATACCTCAGCTCAATGGCCGGCGCGGAGTGAGGAGGAATCCCGCAAAATGGGCGGAAGTCCCTCCTCCTCCCCCAGCGAATCAGAAGCGCCCAGGCTCCGCCGGGTCACACAGCGCTGCGTCAGACCCGCTGTGCCTGGGGCTGCCTCCACTCCGGCCAATATTTAAGAAAGGGAGCAAGAGCAAATCCAGGGATTTACATGTAAGCCTCCCATTTGTAGTTGGGAAGCTTTTAGAAGGGTTAATAAGGGATAGTATACAAGATTATGTATATTTAAATAGGAATATAAGTAAGAGTCAACACAGATTTTTGAGTGATAGGTCATGACAAACCAATTTAATTAGTTTCTATGAGGAGGTCAGTAGGAACCTAGATCAAGGCAACTCAGTGGATGTAATATTTTTGGAATTTGCAAAGGCTTTTGATATAGTGCCACATGGAAGACTATTGTGTAAACTAAAGGATACAGGAATTGCAGTAAATATCTGCGCATGGATTGAGAGCTGGCTAAAAGACAGGAAGCAAAGTGTAAATGTTGTAAATGGAACATACTCAGATTGGACTAATGTGGTAAGTGGGGTTCCTCAGGGTTCAGTATTATGTCCTCTCCTTTTTAACATATTTATTAATGACTTAGAAGTATGACTGGAAAGTATTGACTCCATTTTTGCTCATGACACTAAGTTGTGCAAGGTAATTAAATCAGAAAATCATGTACTTTTCTTCCATAAATTAGAGTAATGGGCAACTAAATAACAGATGAGATTTAATATGAATAAATGTAAAGTTATGCATTTGGGAAGGAAAAATAGCCATGCAATTTATAATCTTAATGGAGCAAATCTAGTGGTATCAGATATTAAAAAGGGATTTGGGAGTGCTTGTGGACGACGATGTAGGCAGCAGTGCTTAATGCCAAGCAGCAGCTGCAAAGGCAAGTAAAATATTAGCATGCATTAAGAAGGGTATAGAAGCTAAGGAAGCAGATATAATTCTGCAGCTATAAAAATCCCTATTACATCCTCATTTGGAATATGGAGTACAATTTTGGGAACCACTTCATAAAAAGGACAGTTTAGGGCTGGAAAAAGTACAGATAAAGGCCACAAAACTAATAAGGGGAATGGAGGGACTAAGCTATGAAGAGAGACTAACCAAATTAAACATATTTTCTCTAGACAAAAAGGTGCCTAAGAGGTAATATGATTACTTTTATATAAATATATCCAGGGTCAAAATAGGGATTTGTCAAGTGTACTTTTTGTACCAAGAAGTTTTCAACTGACAAGAGGACATCCCTTGAGGTTAGAAGAAAAAAGATTCCACTTTCAAGAAAGAAAAGGGTTCTTCACAGTAAGGGTGGTTAAACTGTGGAATTCTCTACCAAAGGAGGGAGTGACAGCGGATTTGATAGATAACTTAAAAAAGAGGATGCATATATTTTTGTATGAAAAGGGCAATCAGCGTAATCACGGATAATTAGCGAGGGAGTATTATCCCAGGGAGGAGTTCAATAGCAAATATCTGGGGTCAAGAAGGAATTTGTTTTTTTCCCTTTAGACAATTGGCAAATGTTTCAATGTTTTTTTTTCTGTTTGCCTTTCTCTGGATTAATTAATAATTAGAAATTAACAATTATTACTGGTTAATAAATAATCCACATATTATAATGGTCAGAAAATATCTAAAACGGCTGAACTTGATGGTCTGAACATATTTATTCAACCTCAATTACTGTGTAACTATGTCTAGTATAGAGAGAGAGAGTGGCTTTATTTTAGACCATGTGTGTTTTATGAGCACATAAAGACAACAAAAATTGAATGTATGGCATGTTCTTTTATAAATAAAAGGTGCATTATTTTGTTTATTTATTTAAATTTTCAGGTATCGTTTTGATGATGAATCTTTGCAAACAGGTCAATGTTTATGAGTTTTTACCATCCAGACGTCGGACTGATTTATGTCACTATTACCAGAATGTTCAGGACCCTGCCTGCACACAGGGAGCGTACCATCCACTCATGTTTGAGAAGAATATGGTAAAGAAGCTCAACCTTGGAGATGATGAGAGCATTTATTACCATGGGAAAGTTACACTACCAGGAATTAGAGAGCTGAAATGCTAAGGCTTTATGGGCCATTTTCTCATAAGAATGAGAAAAGTGGCGGAGAAGTAGAAAGAGAGAACATATGAGTAAAGAGCAAATGTTGAAGATCACGAAGAAGTAATGTGAGAGATGATATGGTTTGGATAAAGTAGAAAGGAAAGATTGAATATAAGGAGGTAATTAAGGGAACATATTGTCTTTTTTTTCTCCCTGAAACCTTCAAAAGCATGTAAATAAATTTAGAAATGTGCACTAATGCAAATTATGTTTTTAAGAAATTCTAAAAATGCCTTAAGCAACTCCACAAGGATGTTGGCTAACTATGTTTTCCTCTACCCATGGCTGCTTTCTTTTAAAATGAGAGAAACACGTGCAGAGGGTGAGAGCTGTGATTAGCTGAGCAACCAAAAAGGGATTCTCTCTTCATAGACGAAGTAGCAGAGGGAGGAACAATTTGTCCCTGATTTAATTGTGGGTAGCTGTATTGTAAGTTTGATTCTATTCAAAATAAAAAGGATTACAGCGTCCCTTTAATAGTAAAGCAAAAGATATAGCAGCAGTATAGATAATTACTTCAATACACATTGATTCTAGTACCTTTCTTGAAAATACACAGTATAATTTTGCTGATCTGTGGTCCTGCATAATCACTAGCATGCAAAAAATGCTTTTCATAAATTAATTTTAATATGTAATATAACAAAATTCCATTTATTACAACTCCACAAGGATGTTGGCTAACTATGTTTTCCTCTACCCATGGCTGCTTTCTTTTAAAATGAGAGAAACACGTGCAGAGGGTGAGAGCTGTGATTAGCTGAGCAACCAAAAAGGGATTCTCTCTTCATAGACGAAGTAGCAGAGGGAGGAACAATTTGTCCCTGATTTAATTGTGGGTAGCTGTATTGTAAGTTTGATTCTATTCAAAATAAAAAGGATTACAGCGTCCCTTTAATAGTAAAGCAAAAGATATAGCAGCAGTATAGATAATTACTTCAATACACATTGATTCTAGTACCTTTCTTGAAAATACACAGTATAATTTTGCTGATCTGTGGTCCTGCATAATCACTAGCATGCAAAAAATGCTTTTCATAAATTAATTTTAATATGTAATATAACAAAATTCCATTTATTACATAATTAACTGAAATTAGATTAACAGTGTTGCATATTTCCTGGAGCAGGAAAGCCTTTTTGACACCAAAATAGTATGAAAATATGTATTAAAATAGGGATAGAGGTGACATGAAAAGAAAACTGTACCTATATTATTATACAGATACCAACCACCCTTTCTTAAAATTAAATATTTGGTACAAAATTTAGTGAATACAAGCAAAAAATGGGGATCTCACATAGGTTGAGTTAAAATGGTGAAGAGGGAAAGCATCCAGAAAAAGTTATTTACAAATAGGTGACATCAGATAATGCCTCCTGTAATTCGTCAGCCTCCCACCTGCACTGAACCGACAGGGTATCACCGCTTCCACTGTCAGTCAGTGCCATTTTTTTTGTAGAGGATGTGTCATCTCTACAGCTTGTTTTCATGTGTTTTTATGCTGTTCATTAATCAATATTGTTTGACACACTCAACGACTCTTGCTTGTTTTTGAAATTGGTTATACTGTATACTTAGTAATTGCAATTAACTTTCATTATTTAATCTAATACTATTTGTAGTATGTGTCAGTGCCAATGCTGCTACATTATAAATTCACCTCCCAAAGAAGAAAATCAAAAATAGCATAACAGCTTCTATGTGTACTCCCTTTGGTTATGTCTAGTAAACGTTATATTTTATTGAGATGATAAACTTTTTAAAATCTTAGACACGAGTAAAAAAATATTTTGTAAAGAAAACAAAATCAAAAAGTATATACAAAAACTACAATGCTTATTGACATATCAACAGTGCCAGCAAGGGACAATTACGATCTTCGTATATTAGCACTCATTCGTTTAATCTTAAAAGTAAAAATACACTGAAATAAGGGGATTAGTTATATGTCATCATGGACCCACATGGCACACAGTATGAACACCTATACCATTAGGTCCAATGGACCCTCATGATCTACTAAGCTATGAACATGGGGGTCCTTTTTACATGCAGGGAACCTAAAATTAACCCCTATACCATGGAGTCCCTTGAGAACCCCCATGGCACATATTGGATCCATAACTCCCATGGCAGTCCATGAAAACCCCATGGTCCACAACACAAAATTCATAAACACTATGTAAAATAAAAACATATTACACTTATAAGGGGAAAATGTACATTACCTATACTTTTTCACACCCTGCAGCAATGAACATAGATGCCCAAATTTCTTATTTTTTCTTATATGCGCCCACATATAAGCCTCACCTGTAAAATACAAGGAGAAAGAAAAAGATAATATCCAATTTTTAAGTCGCAACTTACCTATGGTAACTTATTTTGCGGGTTACAGGCCGAAAATTGTAGCTCACAAAACGTTACAATCGCTAAAATCGCAAATTGCCATTCAATTGCTACAACTCCGCAGGCACACACACCCGTAAATGGCAAATGTAAAAGAAAAGAGACTGTTGTGCAATTAATTCTAATGTCATTCATTGTGTTCACCGTAGTTTACAGTTAAATATTGATTTTTAACTTGCAATTACGGTGCTACATTTAACCCACTTGCGGGTCCTATTTGGAACCCGTAGGATCCTACAGGTTCCAAATAGGACGGCTTATATTCAGGCCAATACGGTAATTACTTGCCTGTTGCTATTAGATGAGCTGAACGTTTAAGAATCTTGCTAAAGAGGGCGTGCCCATCTAGGAACTGCAGCAGATGCTGGGAGGAAGATAAAGGAAGGAAGGTTCTTGATGGTTTTAACATTGATAAATTGGACGTTTCTATGGCTTACAACACTATGAGCCTCATTTAATTGCAAGGCCGTATCTCATAGTATACAGGCCGTATGTCTGCGCGCCAGCTGTGGGCTTGAACTCTGCTACAATTACGGAGTAGTTCAATTGAACAAGCCCGCAAGTTACGGGCCGAAAGCAGAGACCCCAAACCTTGCAATCGAATGTAGCGTGAACATGATCAATTAAGCAAGTCCGTAACTACCCATTTAGAAACAGTCAATAGAAAATGAGACCATCATCATTACAGCAGTATATGATGGAGGTTACATGTCAATCACTTAGCGTTTAGAAGTCTGATATGTTATCAATCTCGCAAACCCACGAAAAACTAAATAATAAAAATGAATGCCAATACTGTTCTCCTTCATGTGCGTGGCCTGATATGTATTAAAGCATTGATTCCTGAGATCGATAAAAAATAAAATAAAACATAAAAATTAATGATTTTTGATTGCAGATTTGCGAGCTTGAGACTGTTGGGCAATACATTCTAATGTCTTTCATCACTTTCCCCGTCATTTACAGTGCAGTATTGATTTTTTTATTTGCATTTACAGTGCTACAGACATGTCTTTAACCCCCTTGTAGGTTCCATGAAGTACCTGTAAGATTTTCTTCTAAATTTGCGGTTTACAGGTGTAAAAATATTTGAATAGCGATTTGCGATTTTATCGATCGTAACTCCTGCGGGCTTGAAAGATCAAAGGCTTAGATGGGGTATAAGTTACAGTTGTAAAAATCGCAGGGATTTTCAGCACGTAACCCGCAAAAAGACACCAATTGAATAGCAAATTAGTTTTACTGGCTGCATTACAGGCTCCAGTAACTTAGAATTGCTTTTTTTTTTAATCAGTTCTGTAAATCAGTGCAGTATTTTCTGTCCTGTTGCAATAATCAGTGTTTAGGTGAGAGTAGGTGTGGTTTGGCCGGTGTAAAGGTTTATCTGTGTGCATTTTGTCGTGTTCTGTTGAATCAGTTCTGTGAGGCAGGGCAGTGTTTTCTGTCCTGTGCTAATTTATCATTGTACAGGTGAGTAGGCGGGGTCTATTTTAACGAGGGAAGAGCGAGCTTCGGAGCTTGCAATCATTTCTAGTGTAAGTGTAGTTAGTGTGTAGGAAATTGAATAAAAGGAGGAAATCCAAAGGAAAGGGATATTATAGGAAAAAACAGAAAACAAACGTATATATTTTTTTTCTGTTTTGTTTGGGTTAAGGTGTAGAAAAGCAATCTTTATACAAATACATTGATTTGTTTTCTCACTGTATTTTTGTAACTGATAATCATGAGTCAGTCCAGTGGCAACCTCACTCAGTGTACATCCTGCCAAATGTATGCACTACTGGAACAGATGATCCATGGTCCATACCTCTGGGAGAGGTGTGAGCATGTTGCCTCTCTGGAAGCTCAAATTGAAGATCTGGAGAGGAGAATTGCAGCACTTAGTGATATTGCTCCACTGGAAAGTGAGGTGGTGCTCACGGAGCACAGTTTAGCTGGGCCTAGTATGGAGGGAGGAGCTGGGGCTAGTGAGGATGGCCAGGGAGGTAGCTGGGTTACAGTTAGAAGGGGAATCAGGGGAAACAGGAGGAGGCAGGCCAGTTCTGAGTTGGCAAACACCAACAGATTTGCCAGATTGAGTGAAACTGTTGGGGATGTCCATTCAGGAATGACAATGCCAGATAGAGCTGTTCCCTCTAAAAGCCGGGAGAACAGTTCTACTGGAGGAAAGGGAGGACAGAATAGGCAGAGCAACAGACATGTTTTGGTGGTAGGGGACTCTATTATTAGGAAGGTAGACAGGGTAATTTGTCACCCATATCCCAGCAATCGAACAGTGTGCTGTCTCCCTGGTGCTTGGGTTCGGCATGTTGTGGATCGGGTGGATAAATTATTGGGAGGGGCTGGTAATGAACCGGCGGTACACATTGGTACCAATGACAAAGTTAGTGTAAGATGGAGTGTCCTAAAGAATGATTTTAGAGAACTAGGGAATAAGCTTAAAGCAAGGACCTCCAAGGTAGTATTTTCTGAGATACTACCAGTGCCACGTGCTAGCCCAGGGAGGCAGAGGGAGCTTAGGGAGGTTAATCTGTGGCTAAAAAAGTGGTGCAGTGCAGAGGGTTTGGGGTTTTTAGAGCACTGGGCTGACTTTTCACTTGGGTACAATCTCTATAGCAGGGATGGATTGCACCTTAATGATGAGGGAGCTTTTGTGCTAGGGGATAGGACGGCAGAACGGCTGGGGGAGTTTTTAAACTTGTAGGTGGGTGGGAGGGACTATATAGAAGTATTGGGGTAAATTGGGTAGAGAGGGAAAGGGATGAATTAGTTACCCATGGGGGAGGAGAAGGGGGAGGGTTACAATAGACAGTAGGGAGGTATTGATAGGGGCCTCAAATACAGTGGCAAGCACTTCACAATGGCAGAGCCATAGCAACATAAAGTGTATGCTTGCTAATGCAAGAAGTTTGCCTGGAGAAATGGACGAGCTAGAATTATTAGCAGTACAAGAAAAATGGGGCTTAATAGGCATTACTGAAACATGGTGGGATGAATCTCATGACTGGACTGTTAATCTGGATGGTTATAACCTATTTAGGAAAGATAGGGGAAATGGTAAAAGAGGAGGAGGGATCTGTCTGTATGTTAAGCCTGAATTTAAGCCTATAGTCAGAGAAGAAATTTATGCTGGAACTAACGGCGTCATTGAATCTTTGTGGGTTGAGCTAAATAGTGGAGGAGCTAATTCTAAATGCATATTGGTGGGAGTATGCTATAAACCCCCAAATATAGCTAAAAGTGAGGAAATACAATTATTGTTACAGATTGGAAATGCAGCTAAGCACAGGCAAGTTCTAATAAAGTTCTAATAATGGGAGACTTTAATTACCCTGAAATAAACTGGATAAATGAGATCAGCAGCTCAGCTAAGGGGAGCAGGTTCTTGAGTACACTCAGGGATCATTATCTGGCCCAGGTAATACAAGAACCTACTAGAAATGGGGCCATCTTGGATTTAGTCATCACAAGTAATATTGATATAATATCAAATGTTAAAATAGGGGAACCCTTGGGGAACAGTGATCACAAAACAGTATCATTTTAGATTGAATACAAAAAACAGAGTTGTAAGGGGCCAACAAAAACTCTAAATGTTAAAAGGGCTAACTTTAATGGGCTAAGGGCAGCAATACAACTTATGGACTGGGACAAAGAACTTACAGGGAAAAATACTGAAAATAAATGGACAACATTCAAATCCTTACTAAATAAACATATTCATCGGCATGTACCAGGTGGAAATAAAATGAATAGGAGTAAATCAAATCCCATGTGGCTTAACAATGACTTAAAGATCATGATGAGGAAAAAGAAACATGCATTTAAATTATACAAGAAGGAGGGAACAGAGGCAGCTTTATGTGACTATAAGGAAATCAACAAGGCTTGCAAAAGGGATATTAGACTGGCTAAAATAGAAAAGAGAAGTCAGTTGGAAAGGAGAGTAAGACTAACCCTAAAATATTTTTTTAAGTATATTAATGGGAAGAAGGCGAGGAAGGAAGCTATAGGAACATTACAATGTGACACAGGCGGTCTGAAAATTAGTGACCAGGAAAAGGCAGATGAGCTAAATATGTTCTTTTCTTTGGGAGGTACCAGTGGTTGGGTCACTGCAACATAATGGGGCTACACTACCTTCCCCAAATAACTGGTTAACGCAGGAAGAAATCCAAAAGAGGTTTTAAAAAATAAATGTTAATAAAGCCCCGGGTCCTGATGGAATACATACAAGGGTGCTGAGGGAACTGGGTTCTGTAATAGCCAACCATTATATTTAATTTTTCAAGATTCACTCAACACAAGGTCTCTATTAAATGACTGCAGAAAAGCAGATCTGATACCTATATTTAAAAAGGGAGCAAGAGCAAATCCGGGGAATTATAGACCAGTGAGCCTCACTTCTGTAGTGGGGAGGCTTTTAGAAGGGTTAATAAGGGATAATATACAAGAATATGTCTATTTGAACAGGATTATAAGTAGGAGTCAACATGGATTTATGAGGGATAGATCATGTCAAACAAACCTAATTAGTTTCTATGGGGATAATATACAAGAATATGTCTATTTGAATAGGATTATAAGTAGGAGTCAACATGGATTTATGAGGGATAGTTCATGTCAAACAAACCTAATTAGTTTCTATGGGGAGGTTAGTAGGAACTTGGATCAAGGCAACTCAGTGGATGTAGTCTTTTTGGATTTTGCAAATGCTTTTGATACAGTGCCACATGGGAGACTATTGTGCAAACTAAGGGATACAGGAATTGTAGTAGATATATGCTCATGGATTGAGAGCTGGCTAAAAGACAGAAAGCAAAAGGTTGTTGGCTAAAAGACAGAAAGCAAAGGGTTGTTGTAAATGGAACATACTCCGATTGGACTAATGTGGTAAGTGGGGTTCCTCAGGGTTCGGTATTAGGGCCTCTCCATTTTAACATATTTATTAATGACTTAGAGGTGGGACTGAAAAAGTAGTGTCTCCATTTTCGCTGATGACACAAAGTTGTGCAAGGTAATTAAATCAGATAATGATGTGCTTTCCCTTCAAAGGGATTTACATAAAATTAAGGAATGGGCATCTAAATGGCAGATGAGATTTAATACAAATAAATGTAAAGTTATGCATCTGGGAAGATTTTTTTTATTTCCTATTTATTGTTTTTTGGGGGGGTTCCTTTATTTATTTATTTATTTTCTATTTTAACATAAAGTGGAAAAAGTTAGCAATTACCTGTTGAAAGCTAAGCGCATGAGTGAAATTAAAAAAACATTGTAAATTACTTTTTCCAGTCCCTTGGGATTTATAGGCTCCAAAAATGACAGATGCCTCCAATATTTACATATATTTATATCTTGTAATATTCAATATTTACATATATTTATATATTTTTTCATATTTGGAATATGGTGAACAATTTTGGGCACCACTTCATAAAAAGGACATTTTAGAGCTGGAAAAGGTACAGAGGAGGGCAACAAAACTAATTAGAATGGAGGGGCTAAGTTATGAAGAAAGACTAACCAAATTAAGCCTATTTTCTCTAGAAAAAAAGGCATCTAAGAGGAAATTTATGAAATATATGATTACTTTATATAAATACATTCAGGGTCAGTATAAAGAATTGTCAAGGGAGCTTTGTGTACCAAGAGGTTTTCAACTAACAAGAGGACACCCCTTGAGGTTAGAAGTAAAAAGATTCCACCTTAAAGAAAGAAAAGGGTACTTCACAGTAAGGGTGGTTAATATGTTGAATTCTCTACCAAGGAAGGTGGTGACAGCGGATTTGATAGATAACTTTAAAAGGGTACTGGATTTATTTCTAATTAAGAAGGGAATTCAGGATTATCCTGGATAATTAGAGAGAGAATATTGATCCAGGGAGAAATCAGTATCTGGGGTCAGGAAGGAATTAATTTTTATTTCCCTTTGAGACGATTGGCTAAGTTTCACTTGGATTTTTTTCTGTTTGCCTTTCTCTGGATTAATTACTAATTAAAAAAAAAAAAAAATAGTTGATTAATAATTAATTAACAATTAACAACTAATTGATTAATAACTACTCCTCATATTGCAGATCAGAGGAGATCTTAAAAGGTTGAACTTGATGGACTGAAAGTCTTTTTTCAACCTTAATTACTATGTAACTATGTAACTATGATGGTGCCTTGTACAGCTAGAAATATACCTTCCTTGTCTTTTTGTGTGTTAATTTGTCGGAAATATAATATTTTATGGAATAGGATTGATACCCCCTTTTTCTTTTCTAAGGCTGTAGCGAGGAAGGCTTGAGTATAAACTCTCCCGCAGCACTTGGGAACTGATTGTTTTTTAAAGTGTGTTTCTTGGATAAGAATGACATCAGCTCCTTTTATGAGTACCCCCCTTTTGATTGGCTCGCTAAGTCCCTGGGCGTTATGAAAAGCTATATTAATGTCCATGACTCCCCGTCTGCTGTTCTCAAGTTTTGTGAATAGTTTCACCCTTCTCAACGTTCAATCTACCGTATTGGCCCCCTGCTGGGAAAGGACAAAGATGGTGCCCAGTTCTTGTCAGTTATCAAACCTGCTTTTTAGGTCAAAAGGAAAGTGTGAGTAAAAAAAATTATTTCTTATAACACATCAACACAGTTGGAGTTCTAAAGTTACTACGAGATTGTCACAAAGTATTCTCTACATGTCTAACCAGGAACTTTTTCTCTATTACTACTGAAGATTTCATGTATTCTAAATCGGTAAAATAGGTTACCATGAGGAGGGTTAGTGCCGTCCTCTTACTTCGTAATTGGTGGATCAAGTAGTATTGTAAACTAATACTGAAATGATCCGCACATTTGTCGATGGTACCTACAAACAGTCAGTGAGTTTTTTTTAATTAATCATCACAGTCTATTACATATCTTACAGGGTCATTACTAATTGATATGTCGCTATGTCAGATTCTCATCACAGTCAACATTGTTCACTTTAGTCATGAAACTTAAGACAGTCTCCCTATTCTGTCTCCTCTCTCTAGGTTGTCTTGAGTTTTGGGAGTGTTCATTCTCAATGTTTTTTAGCCCCGGTCCACGCCGGAAGCTTTGGGTTCTCGTGTGGGGCTTGGCGGTGTCCTCTGTTAGTTGTATGCTCCAGGATGCTAGGAGATTGATCCCCTCCTCCCGGGCTCTGATGCTGAATATTTTTCCATCTTTTGAGATATTTAAATGAAAAGGGAAATTCCAAGAGTATTTCCACCCATAAGCAAGTACGCTGTCCAGAATAAGTCTCATAGGTTTTCTTTTATATAGGGTCACTGGTGCTAGGTCCGAATATACACTTGGTTGGTGTCTCTCTATTTCTGGAATTCCATTCCTGGCTGCACGCATAAACTGTTCCTTTGTAGAGAAATAGTGGAAGTGCGCAACATTGTCTCTTGGGCGCTCTGGAAAAGTTGATCGATTTCCTAGCCCTCTGTGTATTTTGTCAAATTTGTAATTTGTTAGGTCTAGAACTGGCAGAACAAATTTGCATAACTCCATTAAGTATAGGCTCAGGTCTTTTACAGACTCCGGAACATTCCTTAGCCGCACATTTTGTCTCCTTGATCTATTCTCTAGGTCCTCTTGTTGTGTCTGTTGGTGTGTTTGCTCTTCTCTCACAGCCGGTTACAAGTGACCACACAAGCGGGACTTTGAAAAAAAATAATAAACACGCAATGACTAACTACGGACTTACACAAAAAAATACGAGCTGCGGGACTTACAAAATACAAAATTGCGGACTTACACAAAAAAATATACGACCCGAAGGACTTAGAAAAAATCCATTACGGACTTGCAAAAATACGACCTTAACGGACGACCTGCGCACAGCGACAAACATTAATAAACACAAAATTACACCTAAAAATAAAATAAAAATCTTACCCACAGCAAGGGGGGACACCCAGGACCTCTGCAACACAGGTAAAACCTCAATTTCAGTCAAATTACAAAATTTAGACACCCAAAAATCCTCTAAGCAAGAGAAAAAATGGCAGACTAAAAAAACGAAATACCGCTTTTACAAAAACCCGTACGATCTACAACATACACCATTAGCAAGGACACTAAATCATACAAACCCGCCTACCACATACACATTCACCGCCATTTTATAACACTAACTTACAGAATGCGGAAGTACCCAGCTACACAAACGCCTTCCCCTCGCACACGCAGCCTATTTACACTACACACTGCACACATTCCTGACACTTACACCTGAGCTCAACAACAGTGCAAATCTACATTGGATGCTGCAGGAAGATCAAAACAGATTGTTAGCTCTTCAGCACATTCCTTGCTGCATATATTAATTACAAACAGGTAAAGTATATTCATTTATGATTTTATTAGTTAATTAATTTCCATAAAAAAATATATATACACAAAACAAAACAAAAAAATTAACACCGCAAACAACCACAAACACCTTCACCGCGCAACCCACAAGGAGCGCCAAAGGTGCTCATAGGACACAAACTACACCAGGGGAGAATCGTGCAATAAGTGACAAAACGAGATCACTGCGGACCTTACATTAAGTGCAGAAGCGCCTATAATAATAACAATTACACCAATCAAGAGGCTCGCAATGAGCGCCGAAAAGCCAATTATCCTTGGCCCGAAAACCAATTATCATCCCCTTTAGAAAAGTCTGATACATCACACATTTTACACATAACCTTTCTGTATATACTATTATGCAATATGGTATGACACACATATAACAATGTTTAGATTAATATAGCTTCTTGAGTTCAATGATCAATTTATAGACAAGAATATGCTTTATTGCAAAATAGTTTTTGGGGGGGACAATAGTAAAATCGGGAATAAACAATTGGATGTATCTACTTGTAAGTGTTGATGTTTAGATAGATCACAATATACAATATTTATTATGGTTATTACAATTTCCTGTGAATGATTGGATAACAATTCGTTTTAACACATTTTATATTCTTTTAGATCAATATAGAGATCAACAAGAAGTGCATAAAATGTTATAAAATTTTGATAAACAATCAGATGTCTACAATATATGTGGTATTAATCTTCAGTGATATTGCATTTTACTCTTTGAAAGCAGTAAATAGCGAAATTAGGTATGACACCCAATATGGCAACCAGAATATATACTGAAGCAATATAAAACTAGTTAAGGTATAATGTATCTAAATGGCAAGCTAAATAACCTTTGCATTTGGGTATTGAATTATTTGATAAGGGGTTTTATAGCAGAATTGATTACATTTAATATACCAAAACAGTCAAGTCAATAAATAATGATATGAAACAGTTTTGTTTATTGTGTTATAAAAAAAGATATGTGTTGAGAAATGCTAAGTAGATTTTGTGTATAGGTGTCTTTAATAATTGTTTTTGTAATTGGTTATATTATTTAATAAAGTAAATCAGTCTGTTTAGGAAAAATGGGCACAGATAGCAATACATTCATTTACACCTACAATCCAGAATGCATGTGCTAATTAATGTTTGTTCTGTGACCATTACAGAATGATTGTAGATATTGGACTATTTTATCTCCATTACAAATGTAAACAATTTTCTATGTTACCAAGTATAGAATTTCAGAGTAACAATATGCCTCAATATAGGACACCTTATGAAGTAGTCATTATGGTTCTTTTCTTTGTAGGAAATATAGGATAGAAATTGGATATAGACAGATATAGTAAGTTATCTTAGATAAAATATAAGGGGGCATAAGTTTATACAAATACAATACAACTCTAGAAGAAATACACAAAATATTTAAAGGATTACAGCCACTCTTAGCAGAAGACACAGAATAAAAAAAATCCCCCAAGCCTCCAATTATTGTATTTAGACAATCATCAAACATGAAACAAATACTGGCAGAAGATTGGCCAATGAACAGCCTAACAGAGAAAATTATGCCAAACCTTACAAAAAAAACTCTCTGTGTCTCTTTATAGTGCTGACATAGTTTACAACCACAAATAACATCAGGGGGTCATATTTATGCCCATCCACATAATACAATACACTGTATGTGAACAAGGCTGTTACATTGGAGAAACCAAACAAAAAGATCACTCCACCAAAAAACTGAAAATCAAAATACTCAGAGGGAATTTCAAAAAATTCCAGGAGAGAAAATCATTTGAAATGAAGATGATCACATTATTTAACACTAAAGTTACATGACTTTACATTGACTAGTAATATCTAGCACATTATCAACATTTCTTGTGATCTTGCCACATTCCATCTCATGTTTTATTGTTGTTTTTTTATACTCCTTAATATATGGGGATATTTAACGGCCTTAACTTATATTGTTCTTGTTTCCACTTATCTCACACTTCCCCAATCAGTACATAATTTGTGATGACTGTCACTAAGAATCTCTGCTTTCTATCCATTGCTTACATTATTCGATATTGTTTCTGGCTTGAGGTCATACTCTTGAAAGCTTGTCACTCTAACTGTAATGTTTATCCAATAAATATAATATCACTATATACTGCAATAAGCATTTATTAAAAAGGGTATAGAAGCAAGGGAAGCAAATATAATTCTTCCATTATATAATTCCCTAGTCCACTCTCATTCGGAATATGGGTTACAGTTTCGGGCACCACTACATAAAACGGACATCTTAGAGCTGGAAAAAGTACAAACAGCAGCAAAACTCATAAGGGTAATGGATGGACTAAGTCAGGAAGACAGACTAACCAAATTAAACGTATTCAATTAGAAAAAAAAAAACCCTGACATGAAGACATCCCTTGAGGTTATAAGTTAAATGATACCACCTTAAAGAAAGAAAATGGTTCTTCACAGTAAGAGAAGTTTGACAAAACATTGCATTGCGATTCAATTTTTTTTTAAACTGCTTTATTTTTAGACAGATAGGATAATGTCTGCTCTATTTTGTTCTGTTTGACATATAATACAGAGAAGTAACCAAGGTTGAAACCTGACACTGCAGCTTGTGTTTGGTATAGCAGTCTGAGGGTATTTTACATGAAAGCAATATGTTATTCCTTGCAGCCTTTTCCTATTTCTAGTTCAGATATGTATATAACAATCACATAGGACCACTCCAGTGGTTTAATTGTATAGAGAAATGGAATACACACATACAATTAGCAATAAGTGCAGTTACATTTGAAGTGAGACAATTTGTAAAGTAAGAATGTCTTTCCCTGAAACAGCAGGAAGAGGATGCAAGTCAGAAGCCACGGACATGCAAATTGTTACAATGTTTATCATTGTTATACCTGCCTCTTATTGGCTACAACTAAATATGAATGTTATGCTAATTTAGCATGAATTTTCAGGAGCATTCACTTTCAAAATATACTGAAAGAAGTTTTGTGGTAAGTTAATTAATGTTTGTTTTAGGATTTTTGCATGCAAAACATGTTTTCATACACTACTGATTATCCTCACCCAATGCATTTATAATCCATGAAACTTCTATATACCTTTAATACCATATGATGTTTACAAGCAGCCTTATTAAATTGTGATTCAGGAAAATTTAAAAGGGCTCTATTTAAGCACAAAGCATATTCTTTTACAACAGTTTTTAGTTAGTAAACTTCTATCCAAAAGCAAGGTCTTCACTAACTAAAAAATTCTGTAAAAAAAATATGCTATGTGCTTAAATAGAGCCCTTTTAAATTTACAGAATCGCAATTTAATAAGGCTGAAGGTGTTTAAGTAGGACATAGGACCCTGGAAAAACACACTGCATGGAAGATTAAACTGACTGACTGTAACCAAACAGGCTATAAAAAGGGAGTTCAACTCTTTACATGTGTGTGGGTCATTGTTTTATGTATGTATGTGGTTATCTGTTATTACAGTTATGCAGTCTCTTTGAACAGCCATGTATGGAATAGCTGATGTTAAATAATGTGTGTAACCCATAACTCAGAGCAATTCACCACACCAGATGGATATGTGGTATGCGGTAACACTTTCATCAACAAATCTTTTGCATGTTGCCTTTGCATGACTGCGCACACTTTTACAGTGTATGGTAGTTATGTAGGTCATATATAAGGATACCAAATCTAGCACTACACCTTACAGCTCTCTGCCTGACTAAACTATTAAAACACAGATATTGATTTTGCTTGCAGAAGGTCATTACCATACAGTCTGCCCATTCTTCATCTACATACAAAGCTCTGGCTAATTAATCCTGCAGGTGACGTTAAGGATGTTGCAAGCATTCTCAAACTCTGACATGCATTAGTCTTTGTCATATTTCCTATCTGTAGTGCAGGGGTGTCCAAACTCAGTCACGGTGGGCCGCACACAGGCCTTGATTTGTGGATATCCCTGCAAAACCCATATGAGACTATTGCTTCTTCAGTCATCCCAATTGACTCACCTGTGCACAGAAAGGAAATTCTCAAATCCATGCCTGTGTGCGGCCCAGCAGGACCGAGTTTGGACACCCCTGCTGTATTGATTCTATATTATTTTTTTTCATTTCTTCTAGTGTCTTACTAAGTGAAATGTCAAATCTAATGCACAAGGGAATGTTTCATGTTCACAGTATTATCAATAATATGTGTGTACCTACACTAATATCCATTTGGGTGGAGATTTAGAATATATGTTTTGCACGAGATGCAGTAAAATTATACAGTACACTTTGCCTATGTAAAAAGGTTTTGAGTGTCTTAACTTTTTTAAAGTGTGTACAGTAAATACATTTTCTACAGGGAATAAAAATTAAAAAAATAGAAAAGGCTCAAGTATACTTGTTGTGCTTGTGTAAAAGGATATAAATAAAATAAATCATCTAAAATGCATATATTAGTATAAAAGTATACATATATTGGTAAAGAATGCTGCTGCTGCAAAGATATTAACAAATTGACCTTGCTCAGACAGCTGAATACAGTAATGTATTCATTTACACTGGCTCTTTGTGGAATACTGTATATATTTCAACCTTGGCATGCTGACATAAAAGTACTGTATGATGAAGGTCCCAGATTATGGAATTTGTTCCTCACACCTTACATGGTTAAAGCAGGAGCAGCAGGAAGAGCAGAGTGTGAGGCCACCCGGAGCAGCAGGAGGAGCAGAGCGCGAGGTTGACCGGAGCAACCAAATCAGCGGAACAGTGAGCCCGTCAGGAGGAGCAGAGCAGTGAGGCTGCCAGGCTACAGAGTCTTGGATCTATGTGATGGTGGTATTTTGTATGCAAATGGCTACCCCCCATTACATGGCCCATGATGCTCTTCTCTATGGACACGTAGGGTTCTGTTGAACATGTCACCAATTGATGGTCACTGAGGAATGCTTTTGATATGTGATGCTGCAGTCTCTATATTTTTAGTATTTTTTAATAATAATAGTAGGAGAGATTGTATGCTATAGTTCCGCAGACCTGCAGCAGAGGTGCCACGAGCAATATGGAGCGAGGAGCCCACAGCCCCATCACTGCCGACCGCAGCAATAGATAAAATTGGCTTGCAGAGAGTAACCGGAAATGACAAAAAAAACAGGGTGGGGGTACAACACAAAAAAACACAGTACGGTTATTTCACAAGTACAATAACAACATAATAATTTGTATATTTACTCGAACTAGAACAAAGGGCACCTACGGGCCAGGGGCAAGGGAGCAAAAAGGCCATTCCCTTGGGTTTCCCACTCTTGAGGAAGATACTCTTAAACGTCTCTAGCTAAAGATAGCAACTAGAGATTGCGCAGAAACAATGAAAGGATACAGAATATACTAAATAAAGTAGTTAAAATGGATTCAACTGTAAGTAGTCTTGAAATGTCCAAAGCCCAAAAGAGATTTTCTCAGCAACCCTTAAGAATATGGATAACTTGGTTACAAGATATCTGGCCTCGGTTGATAAGACTCATTTTGAGATGAGTTATAGGCAGTCCTATAAGCCAGAGAGTCACAAGGTTCAGTTATTCAGTATTTTTAGGCTTTTCTCTTGTGATGATGGGGATTCCCCTTTAATTTTTGAGGTTGTCGTTGTCTTTTGTTGAGGGATACTTCCACCCATTGTTTAGACTTTGAGGTAATCCCATGGCAGGAAATTCTAATGTGTCAGATTCTGTAACGCAATTCAGCCTGAGCAGGTATGCACGACACTCCTCCAAGTCGTGGGTAACTGAAGACTTTGTGCCAGACTGAAAAATGAGGCTAAAGGGTTATCCCCATCTATATTTAACATTATGTTTGGTTAAGGAAGCCAGGGCCAGTTTGAGTTACCTATGTTTTAATAATGTAGAAGGTGCAAGGTCAGCGAAAATCGGCAAATGAGATTGATCTGGACCTACAATAGAAGGAGACGATCTGGCAGCTTGTAACAGTAGGTGTCTGGATTTTTGACGACGGAATCTCACTAATACATCCCTAGGCTGCTCAGGATTGAAGGGACCTCCCAAAGCCCAATGTGCCCTTTCTATCTCCCATGGATTATCTTATTGTATAGGAGAAGTAGCTTAAATTGAATTGATGCTTTTTAGGTAATAAGATCTGTAATAGTAGATGGAATGCCACGAATCCAGATGTTACACCGCCTAGACCGGTTTTCCAGATCTTCCAATTTTGTCTCCTGTATAGCTATGCAATAAGAGTTTTGAATTATTTCAGAATGATCTTTAGCTTGAGTTACAATGATTTAGTCAGGGATTGACTCAAGAGCATGGGTTCGCTGACGAGATCCTTAACATCCTGTTTAATTTCCTGCACTGCTTTAGATAGGTGTGCTTGCAGTACTTGTTCAAATTTAACAAAAGGATGTATCTGATATTTGTACATTTCTGTAACCTCTACATCTGAGCTTTCAGTGGAGTCCACAAGGGAGCCAGTTGTGGGAGTGCAGCATGTTTATTGTGATCTGAAAATGCTCTGGAATACTTTTTGCCTGCAAGCTCTTCTTGGACTTACCCATTGCACAGGTTCAAGTTGTTTGACACTTTTTAATCATCAGAAAGTGTATATTGATTTTCCTTGATCAAAGTAATGTAGGCAGCCCTGGCTTTAAATGAATGACCCCTAGCAGGTAATATGGCTCATGGTTATATCTGGAATCCACTCAAGAGTATAAGAGTCACATTTATTCAGTCACATATTCTCCGTTCTGACTTATGTTTGTGATAAGAGAACCGCTGAAAAGTTCATACATATGAGGGATCATCCTTGTAGTGCAGGAAGAGTTGGTTTTGTTATATATTGCCTGGGTAGGGTTGCCAGGATAGTAAAGTTAGAAATGTCCCCATCAGTGTTATTGGCATAAACAATAAAAATAGCAGAGGATGGTTCTCTGTAAATATTTAATTTCCCCTGGTGCTCTCTCTGCTTGTTGTGAGAGTTTTCTATGAGACTCTCTCATACACGCTCTTGAAGTGTAGATGATTCTACTGTGGGGTAGCAAAACATACTGCTGCACTTTTTGAGTAAGAAAAAAAAATCCAGTCTACAGGCTGCCATGTGGCTAGGCCTCAGGCCTATTTGCAGTCTAATTTTTTACCAACAATTGCTGGCTATAACTTCCTGAATTTACTATAGTTACTCTCGGGCGTGTGACTGTATAGTGGTCTCTCACCACCTATGTTATTTATTCAGCAGAAACAAAATCCAGGCTTCAGGCTTACATGTGGCTAGGCCCCAGGTTTTGTTTTCAGTCTGGTGTGGCAAAATGCCACAATATATGGCTTAAAATGTTCCTGGGGTTCTCACCACACTTCCCCTATCTGGTCTGTTTCTCCCCTTGGCAGATGGACTTGGATTAACAGCTAGATGGAAGGATTTCTCCCCGTGCTTCCTCTCTGCTGTAGGCCATTTTTCCACCATATGATCTTTTAAAAGTTCACTGAAGTAACCGTATGTGCTCTGCCCCAGAGGGCAAGTAAAAAAACACATGCAAAATGTGTTCACCTTTTTGAAATTATTGATAAATTAACTGAGGTGTGAAGTTTTTAAGTGGTTTTAGGTTACTTCTGACCTCCTCTGGTCTGACAGATTGCACAAAGAGCTACACCCGCTAGTGGCTCTAATTAAAATCAGTGTGTAGAATGTAGAAAGAACAGTTACATTGGCAATATTAGCTCTCTGTTAAATATATTGTTATTAGAAAACATGTTATTTGTTGTACTTCATTTAGGGTAGTTAAGTTGGGGGGTTAGTTAAGTAGTAAGTATAGCTAGCTAAGAAGTTGGAAAACTAAGTTCTTTGAATATAAATAGTACTTTTATTTAAAGTTATATGTTCACATGTAAGTAAGTAGTATCATAGTACGCATAAGTAGAAAGAAAACATTATGAGAACTCTAAAATGTAATCTTTATTATGTCAAATATGTTGCCATTAAAATGTCTGGATTGTGATAAAAACTTGTGAGCCTATATGAAAAGAATACAGAGATCAATCATCCCAAGTCAATCATCTGACCTATGGCCTTGGCATGTCCTGATGCCTGGAAGGCTCTCTAGCAGCCCCCAAACTGACTAAAGTTTCTACAATAAACAGGAAGAAACATAAAGTAGAAGTGTAGAAGATTAAGACTACTTAAAGTCTTTAGTCAATTTCAGCTTTGTATAGGACAAAACTCTATTATGATTTAATAGGCTAACACTAGTATACAACATTCCATAAGATAAATGTAAATACACTAATCCTATTTACAATTTCCCATTCTCAGGAAAAGAGTCAAATTATGATAGAGCTATGATCATCCCATAGGCCATAACAATGAGACAGGGTTTCAGTACCTTAATTCCTATACCTGTTTGGGAGCTTTACAGGCGATCCAAGCTACAAGAATATGACAAGGTCAATCCTCCAGAGACAAAAACAAAAACTAACAACGATTTCACTACTGTTTATAGCTTTCTTAAAGGTTTATGATATAGTGTGTGGGGTGGGGTTAGTCAAGTAGTATGTATAGCTAGCTAGTATCGTATATATGTCATTGAACATTAGCAGCCTTATTAAACTGCGATTTGGTAAATTTAAAAGGGCTCTATATAAGCATAGAGCATATTTTATTTACAGAAGTTTTTAGTTAGTGAAGACCTTGCTTTTGGATAGAAGTTCACGAACTAAAAACTTCTGTAAAATAAATATGCTCTGTGCTTATATAGGGCCCTATTAAATTTACTGAATCGCAATTTAATAATGCTGTATGTTTTGTCTCTGCAATGTGTTTTTCAGACTAACAATTATTCACCAAACTAATATTTCAGTTATTTTTTAAAAGTATTTTGAAAATGTGCTGTATATGTTGCTTATTAACTCAGGACTGGCACATTTATCATTGTAGATAGGTATATGTTAACGTGGGAAAAGGACCTTAATGTTCAATGGGAAATGAACATTTGGGAAAAGGTTTGGGCCAATATCTTTAAGGGAGCCCTTAGTTACAGCATACTAGAAACCTCCATTAAAGTCCTATTCCGGGCATACACTACTCCAGAGAAAATATCAAAATGGCAAAAGAGTGAAAACTCAGATTGCTTTAGAGGTTGTAGAGAAAAAGATACATTCTTTCATATTTGGTGGACATGCCCAGAAGCACAGAGGGTATGGAGACAGACACAGGAATTAGCCACAAAATTATTCTGCCACAAAATTCAACTGAAACCAGAAGTAGCGTGTCTGGGATTACCACATCCAAACCTTACTAAGACTCAGAATAGGTTGCTCCAATTCCTGACTTTAGCTACAAAGAGTCACATAGCCAGGAAGTGGAAGACAGGGGGACTAGAATTTTTGGCAATATTAAACAAAATTAATTATATTGCCATTAATGAACGCATAACACACTCTATCAATGATACTATGCCTAGGTTTCTAGAAATCTGGGCTCCATGGGTGGAACATTCTGGCCTGGCGCTGCCTCACCGGTAAAGGTGAAATAGAGGGGAAGGGGGGGGAGCTGGACCAGGTGGCCGGGGAAGGTGATCTCTGTGGAGGACCGGAGGAATGGAGGATCCTGAAGATAATACCACCAACTGTGGTAAGAGGTCACAGTGTTTACTAAACCTTAATCGGTACATGAAAAGTTTAGAGAGATTTACAAAGAGGGAAAGCTCTGTTAAGACAACTCTATTTAGTATGTTAAAGCAAGATAATAAGCTAGAAATTATAATAAAAGTAATAAAGTTTATGTAAAATGAGACATATATTACACATGGAGGAAATTGTTAGAAAATGGAGGAGGCAGACTGTGCGTGTTGATTAAAAAAGAGAATGCATAAGCAAGATACAGTGGTCATACCACACAAAGTGATCACGGGAAATTACATATGATTCTTGTATAAGCAGTAATATGTTTCTGTAAAATGTTATATCAAAAAATTCTAATATCACAAATTGCCATTGTATTATTGTCTACCTGATGTTTGTTGGCAGTCTGACCTGAATAAAGTTTAATAAAAAAATAATAATAATAATAATTGTAGTTTCTTTAAGATAAAACAGAAAATAGAAATAAACTGAAATGGGTTGTTGTAATGATTTTAATCTGAACAAAAAAAAAAAGAAAAGGGGAAAGAAAGAGGATTCCAACCTGACATCCATTTCTAAAAATATTATCTATGCAGATTATTATAAGAAGTTTCAGTGGCTATACATTAAATAACTAAAAATAACAATCTTTAAGTACATTTTTTGGTTGATTAAATATATTTATATGACAATATTGTATTCATTTATAAAGTCTTGCCTCAATCTCTATATCTTATATTTAACTTTACACAAAAGGGGAAGATTATTATCAAAATGTTGTTAAATCTAAAATATTATACTCTGCCCATGGTTTCCAAATACTGTAAACTTGGTCTTCCTTCCTGTTATTATTATTTGTTTACATTAATTATCTGTATATATAAAAATGTAATAAAATATAAGTTTAAAATATGTATAAACATATTTCCACTATGGTGACATCAGTGTCTTGGCTTATTAATAGGCAAAATGATTTAGAAAGTCAAATACAACCTTTACATTTTTTAACATTTATAAGAAATTATTCTTTACTATGTGATGCCATTTATGTTTTGTGCTTATTTCTTACCAATATGTGTCATTGTACAGTAACTTGATTAGTCCTGTTTGGAATTAAATTATTATATATTATAGTTTCCACATTAACAGATGGTAAATTCCGCCAAAAAAAAATGTATCCTCCAATCATGAGAAGTCCAATTGGTAGATGCATCATAATTGCATGTGATAGGTAATAAAACAATGTAGTAGGGGTTGCAATGGCAATTTTCTTTCATAGGAAAGAGAGCTCATAATAGCCCCCACAATGCTTAGTTAATATGTCCCTATGTTTTTTGTTTTTTATTAGTCCATTATTTATTCAAAATCAAACAATAAGATTGTCAAATGGACTTTAACCCCTGTGTATTCTCATAAAACAATGAGTGATTTCTAATCCAGAAAACTTACATTAAAGCACCTGTTCTGAGATTGTTTAGTTATCATCTCGCCCTGTCTTGTTAAAAAATAATCTAGTCGGAGGAAGCTATGGTAATTTCACATTTTTTCTGAACTGAACCATCCTGTTGAGTGCACAACTGACTTGTCAAACAAAGCTATATGATTTACAAACACTTGACAAGACTACATTCCAAGTTTGTTTTATTCATATTCTCAATTGTCTCCTAAAGGCCCATCATACAGGTCA
Organism: Discoglossus pictus; assembly: GCA_027410445.1. Lineage (NCBI taxonomy): Eukaryota > Metazoa > Chordata > Amphibia > Anura > Alytidae > Discoglossus > Discoglossus pictus. The sequence goes on along the minus strand of CM050165.1, from coordinate 373,034,676 downwards.
TGATATACGTTTCACACTGTGTGATTACAGGATTAGGCAATTAATATTCAATATGATGTCAAGAGTGTAGAAAGCTAATATCCTATTAATTGAAATCCCAGTTGAAAACAGTTGCTAGTTTTGCTATAAATTCTAAAATACTATTTGTATGAGCTGTAGACCTTTGATCCAGAACTGATCTATCCTAGGGACTGCACAGCAATCTCAGTCACCAATGCACTACCCCAAGTCTTGGGCAATCTCAGTCACCAATGCACTACCCCAAGTCTTGGGCAATCTCAGTAACCAATGCACTACCCCAAGTCTTGGGCAATCTCAGTCACCAATGCACTACCCCAAGTCTTGGGCAATCTCAGTCACCAATGCACTACCCCAAGTCTTGGGCTCCATGTTGGCCATGTGCAATGTCCAAGTAGGCTGGCCCCTCAAATTTTTTTAATGATAAACACTTGTGTTAAAGGACCAATGTTTTTCAAGAAAAAAAGGCATTTGTTTGAGAAATATGCGAACACGGGCAGCAGTATAATACGTGGATATAAAAACATTTGAGAAAAGGAGTGCAAGAACAGGTGGAAGAGTACTTTGTTAGATAATTAGCGTTCTACTGAAACATATCTCTTCCACCTCTCAGGCCCAAAATTAGGAAATGCAAGCACTGCTCCTCAGGAAATATCAATACCCTTTTCATCCACACAAATTCCATAAATGTATAATGAATACCTCCAGAGTTCAGCAGAGCAAATAAAACATTTTTCTAATTAAAAACATGTGTAATGAGTTTTTCCTGCTTAATTTTGCCCTTAGTGAAACTCAAAGTTTTTTTTTTACATAATACATAATAAAAGTAAATATATTTATTTTCTTTGTACAGTAGTCCTTCAAGCCACCGTATTAAAGAACATATATGTGTAGATGCATGGCAAGGTTATTAGTGTTGCTCTAGGAACATGTTACTTGACTATTGACAGTTCACAATCCTAGAGCAGGAAGAGATTTTGTTCTAAAAATATCTGAGTGTCATTGAATATCCCAAAATCTCCCCATCAGCTGTTACAGCAAATACATACACAGCATAAAGTGTGTCAATAGACACTAACAAACCACATTAACATAACTTATTTTACCTTACCTTAAACAAATACTGTAACACAAAAAATACAATGCTAGTTTTAAAAGTTTAATATATTAATATAAATATCATATTGATTTAATGCCAAAGATATCAGTGATTGTGACCTTTACTCTTTCAATAGTGGATTCATATAAGGATGTGTTGTCCTCAAGCCAGACGGTTATCTATTAATATAACTGACATGGAGGAGAGAAGAGAGAAGGGAAGAATAAAAAATGTTTATCCATATCATTGAAGCATATTTCTTATAAAGACTATGATGGGATCATGGACTTATCTCCGAGCAGTATGAGTAAGCAAAAATAACAGGGCTATTGTGAATAAAAAATAAAATATCATTATAAAAATAAAACATGGGTGTTGCAGAAGATTTGGACATACAGTATATGTCAAGTTGTTTCACTCTACTGTCACATTCAGTATTTCTGAAAACAGTATATTGCATTGGAGAGGTACATATGGGCCTGTAGACTACCCCTGAGTGGGAGAACTATGACCATTACATTTATTGAAATGACCATGTGACTGGTCATGTTTGCAAAACCAGCAAGAACATCTGTTTACTGCACATAAAGCAGACAACTTTATATAATGTTAAACAATAAATGATATTTAGCATAAGGCATGTTTACATTTAGGGATACACTGTACTATGCAAGGTATCTCCTTCTTGATCAAATTGGTTAAGGGTTTGTTGAGCATGCTTTATGGAGGAACAAGGTTTCTATAATAACCTCCAGCAACCAAATATGCCACAACTTGTTTCTTTCTCTGGGGAGTGGGACAGTGGGCAATTGACGATTTTGATGGGTTCAGGAGGTACTGTACTCTTTGACAAAGTGCCATTGCTACTGGACCTCTATCTTGGCAAATTGGCATTTATTCTAAAAGATGGTTAATCCCACTTGTTGAATTCTAAATCTAAAACCGGAGCCATATGGCATATTCCACCCATGTGCCATTAAAATTCCCTGTTCTGTTTAGATAAGGATGGGTATCAGTCTGTCAACAATACACTGGAAATTGAAAATGGAATTTTTTTTAAAACTCTTCATTTTCAATTTGCTAATATAATATAAAATGTCACAAATACAAATGGGGATAGGGTAGAAAGAGGGGAAGAAAAAAGGGGGGCGGGGATGTTGTTACATATACTTTCTTCAGATTATAATATTCGATGTTATATTATCTTTCACAGACACATTTAAGAAACATTTCAAGGTAGTAGTCAAAAGTGATAGCACAATATATTGAACCATGGTTGCCATTTGTTTAAAATGAGCTTACATTACCTTTTTAAGTCTATCTCACCATTTCAGTATTGTTGCATATTTTCTTGTTTCAGCTTTGAATGTGCAGGGTATTCTAAGTTTCCGATAAAAAAAATTGAGGCTTGGTGGTGTTCTGGTTTGGAGTATATGAAATGGGACAATATCATTTTCCCAGTAAACATCGATATATTTGGATATTCCTGCTTGCGATTAGTCTGATGAAATGAATGTCTGGGTTGTTTGTTTTTTCTTATTTTCTTATTCTTATTCTTATGCACTAGCACTTACTAAGTCTTTCATCACAATCAATTCCGCAATTGACCACTTAGTTCAGTCAGTCCAGTTCCAGTGCAGCACAACTCAAGACTGCCGCTAGATAGGATTAGGATTTTCTAGTTACCCTGTGAGTATGCCACTAGCTAGCCTGTTGTATAAATTGTGGAACACTGTAGTGATTGGCTACCATACCATCATTTTTTCAGTAGAGGGCTAAAAATTACAAATTCACTGACTATAAGGAACTGGATATTCCCCTTCTCATATCTACATATGGACTGTTATGTGGGTGAGATCTTTAGAAAGACTGTTATCTTAGCACTGATGTCATTGTTTTTACTATTGCTAGTCCAGGGTTAATACATACTTTTAATAATTTTGAATAAAGGTTATATTTTTATCTCATCTTCCACTTTCATTTTTAGTTCCTACTGCTTTTAAATCTTTTAGGGATATCGATAGGAAGGACTTGAAATAAGTACAAAGGTCTGGGAAGAACGTTCATTACAATAAATCGCATCCATGATATTGGTAGTTTGTGTTATACAAGCATATAGTTCTTTACTGATTTTTGATAACAAGCAAGTGTAATTGTTTTTATATAGTTCTGAATATTTTCTCAGGAGGATGATACCTAAATATATCAGTGAGTGTTATTTTTATTTTAGTTTAAATCTTAAGTTAATTTCTATGAGTTTAAGAACATATTGGAGGTTTGAACGTCTAATATTTCTGATTTGTCCGGATTCATTTTGAAGCCTGCAGGGGAAGAGTAAATGTCGAGTTCCTCCATTGGGTAAGGAACGTATTTAAGGGGATCTGTTAGGGATAGCATAATGTCATCTGCGTTGGCTGAGATATTTTATTCAGTATTTTGGGAGTAACTCCAAGGATTTGATTACTCTGTCTGATGTGGTTAAGCAGCGATTCAAGGGATTTGGCAAACAGGATGGGTGACAGAGGGCACTTCTGTCTAGTCCCATTGTGTAACTGGATTTTATTCCTGTGGGTATCTCGGAAAAGTAATGAGGCACTCAGGTGGGTATAAAAGTAGTAAAATAAATTCTTCCACGAAGCCAATGTCCCAATTAGAGAAGGCTATAACAGTCTGTCAAAAACCTTTTTAGCGTTAACAGAAAAGAAGATGGTGGATCCTTTTCTGAGATTGGAAAGCCAGATAAGATCAATTCTACATCTTGGTTTCTCTTGTGCTCTTTTGGCACTAATCCTATCTGATCTGGGTGGATAATGTGTGTTTTGAGAGGGTCGGTTTATTGAATATCAATTTTCTGTTTTCTATGAGGAACAGCCTGTTTTATGGATAAAGCATATGTTTGCTGATGTATAAAATCTATACTTATGTTACCCACTTTTCCTAATGAATCTTACTAATTAACATACACAGCATGTGAATTCAGTATATAGTTGTCTATAAACAACCACACCTTTTAACCTTAAAAAATAAATAAAAAAATAAAATAAAGTACCATGCTTAAATCCAGTGAATATTTGAAAACACCACTTTACTTTTCTGAGATGGTATCCACACCCTTTTTCTTATACATATCACATACATGAGAGACACTAACAAAAGCAGATCAAAATGTAACAGTATATATCAGGATAAAACAGGTTAAATGAACAAATGCACTTACATAACGCAGCGCATCCAAATGCACCAGTAGAACTGCTTATGTGGACAAGGTTCACACTCTCTTCCAGGATGGATGGCACAACCCTGGTTGGATTGAAAGCCAATGGTTAAAAAGAAAATATATTATGGCACCTCTTTTGACATTAATGGTGATATAAGGATAGAATAGCCACTTCTTCACCTACCTATTTAACCCACTCTGTTTGCTGATGTTGGGATAGTACTTTATTTAACTCTATTTTGTATTTGTAAATTTTACTTTTGAGCGTATAAGGTATGGATTTATGTTTCTTCTGAATCCAGGCTTTTATATATATTGTACGTCAATGAATAAAATAGATTCATTTAGGGAAATTGGAGTGCCAGTCCAGATTATCTTTATTAAATGGGCTATATTTGACTTTACTCCTAATCACCAGAGTGTTATGTTTCCTATATTTTTACTACTTCCATAGACTATACCTGCACACGGATAAACTAAACAAAACAACAGCTAATCTTTTCTACATGTTAGAGAAGACACATGTATCTTTAGTTTGGTATTTGTTGAGTGTAAAGGTACACATACAAACACCGCTATAAAAAAATCCTAGTGGATCAACTCTGCAGGACCTCTCTAATTCCATTATATCATATGGAGCATATTAACTGTGTCTCTGCTTTGGATAGGTGGGAAATAACTTGTCTTTCATATGGTATATTGGCAGTGAAATTACATAGCATCTTTGCAGTAAAAATAAATTATCAAGATTAAATAATTGTATCTGCCTGATTTCTAATACGCAAATAATTTGACTGTGGTTCCTCTGTTTATATGTGCAAGACATATTTATAGTTATAAAAAGCTCTGCACTCTCTCTGTACATGACATTTCCAGTGAGTCTTGAATTGTTGCTGATTAACACATGTTGAAAGCATGGTATAAATACTGATCTTTAAATAATCTCTCTCCCAGCGAACGATAGAACTAGTTTTAATTGACAGAAGCACCTGGTCCCTATAGGACATATCAGAGCTCAGAAGCAGGTTCCTTGGGAAAAGAACAGAGCACCAGACATTGAGTCTCTGGTAAGATATTGCTCCCTACTATTTCACTTTACATTTATGTTACATGAAGGGGTGGAGCGTATGGGTATATACTGCTATATGCAATGTTCAAAGTTAAAAAAGCTAGAAAAAGATGGATCGTTATGGAGCATTGACTTACTAAAAAGATACAATCATTATTTAGTTTATTGTGTTTCTTTTATTTTTAACTTCTGTTTGTCAGTACATTAGCATTGCAAGAACATTGTGAAAAACAATGTGTCAGGGAGTATTAATTAAAATATATATATATATATATATATATATATATATATATATATATATATATATATATACACTTACCCTTACAATAAAGGCATATGGAAATCACAATATAGAGGCAAATCACAAATCACAGATAGAGGCAAAAAAAGTTTCAATTTTGAAATTGAGAAATAATTCACCTAAGCACTTGAAATTTAGGCTGTGACTGTTACAAGGATTATATGTTATTTATGATTTTTTTATGATTTTTTTCTTGATGTAGGAACATAGCATATGTCAGAACTGTTAGTTATTTTAAAAAGGGCTCCAAAATTGCCTTCATCTCAGTGTCCATGCAATATATTATTGTCTGCATATAGATGCACTCTTCTCACAATGACTGACCCTTTCTGTCGGTTTCTAGAAAAACCTTCTTTCCTGCAGTAAGATGCTGACTCTGCAGTTTCTCTGCACTTTGCTCTTGTTGGTACCACTCTACACCAAGGCAGATGATGATCCTACACAGCCCGCTCGAAGCCCTTGTGCAAACTGGATGGGGGGAGCACCTGGATATCCTGGACACAATGGAGTTCCAGGGCGTGATGGCAAAGATGGCAAGGATGGTACAAAAGGAGACAAGGGAGACACAGGTCAGTGAATCAAGATAAGCAAAGGAAGGGAGTGTCGATGTGTGCAATTTATGGTTAGAGCAGAAATAGGCTTGTTTGGTAAAAAGAATGATTATTATTATTATCATTATAATTTATTTGCCGTGCACCAACCTATTACTTGGCACAATACAGGGATTCAGTAAATAAAAAATATTGGATGTCTCCATATTTGAGCTTACACATCTGTTTTATAGCATCTTATAAAATTGAAAGCTTGTAAATGTATATTCTTTGAGGGGTGATAGAAATAAAGGTGAGGGAGAAGGTTTAAGGGTGACAGGAGAAGTTAAGGTCTTGGATGGGTCTGGTAAGAAGATGAAGTTAAGATATTGAAATGACATGCATAAGAACAGGGGCAAATGGACAGTTATGTTGCCATGCGATACGTGTAAGGTTTGCTGGGACTGGTGAGAAGATAAGGGTACAAATCTGATATGGGAAGGATGGTGAACAGGAAGACAGGTGATAGACATAAATTTGAGTAGTAGGGGCAAAGAACAGGTTGTTAGTGAATGTGGATGAATACTGGAGATCAAGGTCACGTTGCCTAATGGAATGAAGACTTTTGTACCAGAGGTGGTTGTAGACCAGCTGCTCAGGATTCAAGATTTCAAAATTCTAATCATGCAAATGACATTTGCTTCATGTAGACATGAGACCTGGCATGTTGAGTAATGTTAATATATGAACCTCATTATATGATATTATTGGCACTGAAGCATTAAGCAGAGATTGTTTGGGGAATTAATTAAAAGGAAAGTCTCTCCGAGATGGGCTGGTCGGGAAACGCGGGGCCTGGCTCCCCTACTGGAGATCGTACTGAAATGTGAGTTGACTCTCATTACTATTATTGAATTGGCTTTAGGAAGTTGGGAGGAAAAAAATTAAATTGCCTTTCCTTCCCCCCGCCCCCTTTCCCTCACCTGACTTCCCTTGTTTTGTTTTATGTTTTTTATTGTTGAAAACGGAAAATGGTTAGTGGTGATGCTCACATGGGAATCTTTAATGTACAATCACTTGCCAGGCATTCTCTGTTTTTTTTTTTTTTCTACACCAGCATCTTATATGCCATGGCTTGGTGTTTTTTTTTTCTCTGTTTTAACTTGTATTTACTTGTGAGTCAATAAAAATGATTGAAATTAAAAAAGGAAAGTCTCAGCAAAGTCCAAAAATAGCAAAGCAAACTTAAATTTGTTTACATGCTACTAAATTTAGGAAATATGAATGAGTTAAATATACTGACACAATATGTCCTGCATTTTTTAACTGTGTATTAGAGAATGTTTTCCATACATCAAATACTTGACACTGAGATAGCAGCAATTCCAGCTACTTATACACAGCTACAGTCCCAATTATAGTAGAAATGAAAAATTTACATATATAAGAGGATATTTACAATTGTTTATTAACCTAAATTATGACAGACCTTGTTGATCAATTTCCTCCGACCTGACTTTGAGTCCTATTCTATTAGAAGCCCATAGACTACTTCAAACCGTAAATTTTACTGTGTATTATCGCTAACTTGTAACTTAAATCTCTCAGCGTCCATACATAAACCATGCCTTCGTAAGTAGGACTTTAGGGACGTGATTATATGAGCTGGCAATATTAAACCAAGCCCGCAATTAACCTCTTAGACACAGCCAAGAGAAAACGAGAATGTCATCATGATGTCAGTAAATATTAGACTATAGATGTAACCTACATCTACAGTATAGTCTAATATTTACTGAATATTAGTTTGTCCATTGGGCTAGCACTTTAGCATTCTAGGCAATGCATTAAAGCATTTGGTTTAGTCTGTGTGGGTTTCATGATATGCTTTTAAAGTACAGTAGTGTGTGTTTAATTGCTGCTATAGCTATCAGAACGGGAGTTAAAATCCTTTGTGAGTTCTAATTACTATTTATAATATTTGTTTCAGAAATGCAATTACTTTTTCTAGTTGCGGGTCTGACTTAATTTGCGAGCTAGACATAAAGTTACACAAAATCCATATTCTATTAGAACTTTAAGTATGTTGCACTTGTAATGTTTAAGTTGTCCAAAAAACAAAGGAGAGGTAAGCCCTACAATGCATCTTTGACATGTAGTGATTGTGGGCGGGTAACTCGCAATCAGGATGCGAGTAGCTAATAGAATTTGTTGTAACTTTACGTACAACTTTAAGTATGTGTAACATTACCATGTAGAGCAACAGAATAGGGCCCCTTGTTACTTTATCTGAGGTGATTAATTAACTTCCACATTGGAAAGAAATTAGAAGAGCATGCCCAGTTGATAAAAAATGTAAATAATGATAAAGATTATCATTCGTTTTACGAACAGGGCATTGCCGTTTATATTTGCCAGATTAAGCAGCAAATAGGTAGGATGGTAGGAAGATCTTGAACAGTCATTTCTGTCTAAAATAGCAACATTCAGTGTCAGTTTTCTAATTTAGATTTTTTTTTCAACAGAATAGCAATTGCAAGTGTCTGAATATCATTTCACATGTTTAATCACTGTTACATGGTCAGAGGGAAGCAGATTATGGTTTCTAATACATGAATAACCTCAAAAATTATATTCCTAGGTGCTAGCGGCCCACAAGGAAATGTTGGAAACCTAGGACCTGTGGGACCAGAAGGCCCACGTGGTTTTCCAGGAGCCCCTGGTACAAAGGGTGAAAGTTCCTTCCTACAACGATCAGCCTTCAGCATGGGTCTGACTACCAGAACTCTCCTCTCCAACGTGCCCATACGGTTCAACAAGGTTTTCTACAATGAACAGAATCATTACGATGTCAGTATAGGGAAGTTCACTTGCTCCATCCCAGGGCTTTATCAGTTCTCTTACCACCTCACTGTCTACACAAAGGATGTCAGAGTTGGGTTGTACAGAAATAACAAGCCCATAATGTTCACATTTGACCAATTCCAGGTTAACAACGTTGACCAGGCTTCTGGTTCCATTCTGCTGCACCTGGCTGTTGGAGATGAGGTTTGGTTACAAATATATGGGGATGAAAATTACTCCGGCATCTATGGAGATAACCTCAACGACTCTACCTTCTCTGGGATACTGCTGTACCCAGACCAGAAAGACATGTGATACCTATGTGTAACCTGGGCCAAGGTAATATCGGAGAGGCTCAGAAGATGTGGTATTGACGTATTGCAGGAACTGTGGGAGAACCTCGGCACAGGGGTAGAGGAAACAACATACAGGACAGAAGGGAATACATTCACAGACTAAAAATCTAGAAAATAGAGAGTGAAAAGCTGTGAAGTATGTAGGCTCTACAGAGTTAAGCAAAACAACTGTATATCAGGATAAAATATTGCTGTACTAATTAAAGTGTATCAGAGAATTTGCAGATAGTGAAATGCTCAATGATGCTGACATAATAACACTGCTCTTGTTTAAGTACCTATCCATTGATTCTACTAGAAGGAAATTTACGGTATCTAAACTGGCATGTAGAACATGTTACAACAATGTCAGTTCTACATTTTGATACATTCTAAATTACAGCAATATCTTCTTGATCAGGTAAACAGCATCGGCACATGCACCATCTCTGTGTGCAAACCAATAAAAAAACTTTTCAAAACAACTCATTCTGTTTTTTCTAATTCTGGCTTATAACTTATATGTTAAAATGTCTGCTTATATGGGTATACATCCCACAACACATTAATAAAATGGAGCACCAATCTTGTATGTTCATATTAAATAAATATGTCCACCAGAGGGCACACTTTTTCTTCCCATGTAATAAAGACATCGCAATCAGTCTTCCAAGAACCTCTGCAATAAAAATATTAAAATAGCTTTATCATAAATGAAAGGCCTTTAGATATAGATATATTTGGAGCATTATAAATACTCCACAACAGTAATAATAACAATAATGATAATAATAATAACAAGATATATGTGCATTTGTTAAAACATTTCAATTTAATAGGTTTTTTTATACACTCAGGCCCTGATCTATCAAGCAGCTCATTGGCATATGATATCCATTATAGCAGGCAATACACCATCCTATACACGAAGCAGTACAGTAGACTGTCAGTTATCCGGCACCCATAGGGATTGGTAGATGTCGGATAAATGTAGTTTCTGGTTGCTTGAGAGTTACTATTAAAAAAGGACTAAATTAGCTGCACATAGTATCCTCTGCTAAGTATATTTGTCATTGAGGGCTGTTCTAGCAGCAGCAGCTTTCACTCCTCACTTACACACAGGTACGTTTGGCTGGAGGGTGCGGCATTGACACCCCGGGGAATGTAACGCCAACACTGCCCTGGCTCAGTCACTCATGCCTGTCTGCTTCCAGGTAACATTGAATTGCAGAGACATACAGTGGATGCAATCTAGGTGCCTGTAAGTATTTTGTGGCATGACAACCTGGCTCCTGGCATTTGTTGAGCCTGTAAAAAAAATGTTTTATTTAAAGTACAGTATTCAATTTTTGTCTGGTTGCTTGAGTTCTGGTTAACTGAGAGTCTACTGTATTTATAAAATAGCAATGTGTCTATACACCAGTCAATAAAGTAGAAACATGTATCCAATTCAACAGCACAAGGGGTGGCAAACCACTTAGAATACCTATTGGTAAACCAGCAGTGATATTCTTGAACACATTTGAGATTTATTTTCTTAAACTGCAGGAATTAAACAGACCAATGTGTATAGATTAGAAATAATGGGAAAATAATAATTGAAAATGTAAACATGATTTAATGGTAATAGTAATACTATTAAGAGTAATAATCACAATAATAAATGTAATAATAGTAATAGGATATTAATAGATATTATTTATAATAGTTTGGTAATTATATAAAAACTGATATATATATATATATATATATATATATATATATATATATATATATATATATATATATATATATATATATACATATATTAGTAATATATAGTATTTTATAATACCATTATCATATTGTATTCATATTTAGCATTAATATTTGTATTATTTTTATTAACATTCTATTCAATTTCTATATATTTATATGTAAAATGGCTTCCACTTGTAGATATATACATAAAAAGGCCCTTTTCTATTACGTAATACAGCCCCATTCAAAACTATTACTAGATATGCTATGTACTAAAAATCTAGAACATACGCCATCCATTACAACATGCAATATGCCACTTATATATGAATACTTTCACTATTAATGAATTCACATATGCCACTAAATGCACTGATTTCAGTGCTGAACACTAGGGCCCTTATTCAATTGCGATTTGGCCAATTGAATAGGGCTCTAAATAAGCACATAGCATATATTTTTTAAAGAAGTTTTTAGTTAGTGAAAACCTTGCTTTTGGATAGATGTTTACTAACTAAAAACGTATTTAAAAAATATATGTTATGTGCTTATTTAGAGCCCTATTCAATTGCCAAAATTCTAATTGAATGAGGACCTAAAAACTTATTTAAAAAAAAATATGTTATGTGCTTATTTAGAGCCCTATTCAATTGGCCAAATTGCAATTGAATGAGAGCCATGGGGCCTCATTCAATTGCGATATGGCCAATTGAATAGGGCTCTATATAAGCAAAGAGCATATTTTTTTACAGAAGTTTTTAGTTAGTGACGACCTTGCTTTTGGATAGAAGATCACCAACTAAAAACTTCTGTAAAAAAATATGCTGTGTGCTTATATAGAGCCTTATTCAACTGGCCAAATCACAATTGAATGAGGCCCTTAGGAATATTGAGGTGAATGTAATCAATATGCCAAGGTGCATTTTCCCTTGGATAAATCTGGGCCTTAACATAGCTTATACTTGCACACTACAAAGTAAATAATTTACACAATACATAATAAATGTATTCTTGCAAGTTGCTTTACTGTTAGCCTATATACTTCTATGTAGATAAAATAAATCCTGCAGTTGGAAGGCTTAAACAACCAGCCACCTTCTGAAGGTATGTAAGTCAGTATGAAGACAACACACTGTGCCATCCATCAGGCAATACACCACACAAAGCAGTATTTATATACCAGCAGGTTCAGTGTTTGGACCATTTGCTTTGTTTGAAAACTTTGACGCTAATTAAGGGTGGAATTAAGTAGGAAAGCTAGTTTTTAATTAGATACAAAAATGTTAATGCTTCTGCTGGGTCCTGAGAGAATCCATGATACATAGCTGGAAGTTGTGCGTAAGAGGAACCTTTACATATCTGGAGAAATTTGGTTGAACTTCCTGAAGCAAGGAGTGTGGTGTCAAACATAATCTTTTCCAAGAGGCTCCTTGTTCCTCCTTCCCCACCCCTCTTCACCGATATCCAAAACACACACCCTCATGATTTAGCTCTGAGGAAGTGATGTAGCAAACACAAGATGAATTCCTTTAATCATAATAAGAGCTGCTGGTATTGTTAGTTTGGTACATACTTGACAAACAAGTGTCTTTTTTCTTTAACTGCGTTGATCCTTTAAGGATCTCTGGAGATCATATGAGTCGGAGTCACTTGCCACAAACAGAATTACCCTTAAATCATGTCTGGCTGGAGTAACTGGAGCAGCTACATGCAGAAGTTTCTCAGACGTTCATTGGGTCACATTTTCGATTCCAGTTTCCTGGTGCACAGACAATAACTCCTGGCCCAGCAAAATATACCAGCGATAATTTACAGAATAGTTATTGATTAATTTAAAAAATCCCCTATTCAAGACTGTTGTGTAGTTGTATTGTTTAGTTATGTTATATTATTTACAAACTGCAGACCTTACAAGTTAGAGATACATGTTGAGAATTATTCTTACTGTTCCTACCCTTCTTTAAATATATTTTAAAATATTTTCAGAGACATTTTTTTTGATGAACTTTGTAATTCTCTCCAAGTTTCTCAAGACCTAGTTCCTAGATATCCTTTCAGATAACAGCAATGCTTGACAAGATTCAGACAAAATAAATTCCATTGGTTTTGTTCATTAATGCATGAATATTTTACATATTTCAATGTAGGGACATTTTAAAGCATATTTATACATATATCTGTCTTGGAGCACCAAAGATATGCCAGGATGTCTCCTACTGTGCACAATCAGATTGCCGTCTTTGGGGGTACCAAGTTTCTAACTTATGATTACATGCTCAAGAGTCACCTCCCTCTATCCACGTGAACCTATGTTACACAGTATGTACTGCATGCACAGGACACAATATCATATGCACAACTATGACCATATAAAATCCTATCTTTTTAGGAAATAATAAAATAATAATAAAGTTATAGGTAACGGAATACTTCATATTTATCTAACACATGTTGCTTATATCAGAAACACACATTACATGGAGTCATTCTAAACACATACAGATTTATTTTATTAAATGTGTTTTCCACACCCCCAGAGCTACTTACAAAGGCACAGTGAACCTACCAACAGAAACCCTGCATCTGTGTACTGTTTTTAACCCTATACTAACCTTCAAGCCAACAGCGAAGCAATGCAGACCCACACAGCAATGTCTGAGCTCCTCCTTGCTTCCTTGTGCAGAGTTAGAACAAGACTACACATTTCATGATTCTTTGCTGCTCAAACTGCCATCAATTGATTGAAACAATGTTTTGAAGCTAATTGAAGCTACCTGTGATTGGCCAAAATGATTTATGAGGTTTATGGTAATTTTAGCAGGGAATTTCAGGGGTATTACATAGTTACATAGTAATTGAGGTTAAAAAAGACTTTTAGTCCATCAAGTTCAACATTTTTAGATCTCCTCTGATCTGTGATGCAGATTCATTGTTAATTGATCCAGAGGAAGGTAAACAGAAAACTCACAAAATCAACTGCTAGCCAATTCAAGAGTTTTAGCAAACTTTAGGGTACATTTCATAGGGCCTCATTCTATTATCGGCCGTAAATCGGCCGTAAGGCTGCGATTCCTTGCGGGGGTTCAGTTAACTCGCGATTCTATTATACGGCCCCGCAAGGATCTCCTCTTACGGCCGGCCGCATATCTTGGAACCGGCCGTAAGCTGTGAAATATAAAAACTCAAAAATAAATTCAAGCCTGCACTGTACAGCTCTGTAAATGCTAGGGATAATATTGGGGGACATGAGGATTAAAAGGAACCCACTCTCAAGCTTGCACATTAGCCCAAACCCAAGTTCAAATTAACTGTTTATTTTCCGGCTGCGGCGTGGCCATGTCTGAGGTGCTCCAAGCACTCTGGACTTTTTACATGGATATTTTACGGATATTAAAAATAAAATATTTTACGGATTTGAGTATAGGATAATTATGTGCTATTTTTTCTAAAACCTAAAATCCCTTTATAGTCTTCTCAAAGTGCAGGATGGCTTTATTTGAGCTATTTTATGTGCTTAATTGGTGCTAGCGGGACCTCTTTCCTGCAAGTAAGCAGCGGCTCGTTTTTAGCCTTGCAGAGAGGGTTCCCGGAGCAATTGAATTGCAAATAGGAATTTCTTACGGCCGAAATTCTTGCGGCCGTTTTAGATCAAAGGCTTTCCTCTGGCGCGAGCGGCCGCAAGAGATAGCAAGGCACCGGCCGCAAGCCTGCCGGAGCCTCCGGCCGTAAGGGAATAGAATAGCCGAATTTTTCATGCAAATTTTTTTTTTTATACACTGCTGATTCTTCTATTTCAGATGCATTCACAATCCATGACACTAATATATGCCTTTAAAGTTAACCATAAATATTAATTAATATTCAGGTGAGAACATATTGGTACTGGTGAACCATGAAATGCTCAACTAATTTTCCTACTACACTGTTTCAAACTTACATAGATTCACTCCAAGTACAGAATAAATTGATAAGTACTCCCATAAATCAGAATCAGTACAATATCCAGTGCCATCAATACATGCTAAACCAGAGTTACAAATAGATAAATAATACTATAAATATATGGTACATTTGCTTATAGTTGTAATAACTGTATATAGTGCCTTGCAAAAGTATTCACCCCCTTGACTTTTTCCCTTTTTTGTCACATTACAGCCTTAAGTTCAATGTTTTGTTAATCTGAATTTTATGTGATGGATCAGAACACAATAGTCTAAGCTGCTGAAGTGAAATGAGAAAATATATACATAAAACTATTTTTTAGAAAACAGAAAATTGGCATGTGCGTATGTATTCACCTCCTTTGTTATGAAGCCCATAAAAAGCTCTGGTGCAACCAATTATATTCAGAAGTCACATAATTAGTGAAATGATGTCCACCTGTGTGCAATTTAAGTGTCACATGATCTGTCATTACATATACACACCTTTTTTGAAAGGCCCCAGAGGCTGCAACACCTAAACAAGAGACACAACTAACCAAACACTGCCATGAAGACCAAATAACTATCCAAACAAGTAAGCGACAATGTTGTTGAGAAGTACAAGTCAGAGATAGGTTATACAAAAATATCCAAATCTTTGATGATCCCCAGGAGCACCATCAAATCTATCATAACCAAATGGAAAGAACATGGCACAACATCAAACCTACCAAGAGACGGCCACACACCAAAACTCACAGACCTGGCAAGGAGGGCATTAATCAGAGAGGCAGCACAGAGACCTAAGGTAACCCTGAAGGAGCTGCAGAGTTCCACAGCAGAGACTGGAGTATCTGTATATAGGATGACAATAAGCCCTACGCTCCATAGAGTTGGGCTTTATAGCAGAGTGGCCAGAAGAAAGCCATTACTTTCAGCAAAATTTGTGGTCAGACATAAAAATTGCTGTTCACAAGCGCAAACCTTTCAACTTGAAGGAACTGGAGCAGTTTTGCAAGGAGGAATGGGCAAAAACACCAGTTGTAAGATGTGGCAAGCTCATAGAGACTTATCCAAAGCGACTTGGAGCTGTGATTGCCGCAAAAGGTGGCTCTACAAAGTATTGACTTTAGGGGGGTGAATTGTTATGCACATTGACTTTTTCTGTTATTTTGTCCTATTTGTTGTTTGCTTCACAATAAAAAAAAAATATTCAAAGTTGTGTGCATGTTCTGTAAATTAAATGATGCAAATCCTCAAACAATCCATGTTAATTCCAGGATGTGAGGCAACAAAACATGAAAAATGCCAAGGGGGTGAATACTTTTGCATGGCACTGTATATGCTCTGTGCATGCATGTATGGAACATCTTGCATTTATTCATCTTACACAGTTTTCAAATTATGGGGGACATACTGTATATTTATCTGAAGGACAGTTTCATCTTTACAGTAAAATCATGAACAATACCTGTGTGAACGCTCTTAATGTTTACTCTCTTAAAAAAAATAGAAAATGTCAATGGACACTGATAATGGACAAAGGACACAGCTGACAAAACTGACCATGTATTAGATATACATAAACTGGATAGAAGCCCACAACACTGCAAGTACATGGACTGGACTGAGAACAAAAAGTGTTTGCAAAAGGTAATGTCACAATATTAGGGAAGGAAGAAGGAAAAACATTTTCTCATTGATAGTGCAGCGTCTCAGATAAAAGTTAGACATGTAGACATGTAGTAAAAGAGGCCCATCTAGTATGCCCATTATATCTACTGTGCCTAGAAGCTTGGTTTAATAACAGGGACTCTGTCATCCCTAAACAATTTGTAATGTATTTATTAAAGAGCACAAAGGCAAGATATACATTGTATTAGCTATTTGTTTCTAAGACAACCTGCATTGTTTCCACTGTGCTTTTATGCAAAAGAGTTGTCCCTGAATACCAATTAGTTGCTTCGGTGTGCAAATTATGATTACATTCTGATTGTCTGAAATATCGTGCAGATATTAAAGCACTTTGAGCCAAAACCTAATTTGCATAAAGAATTTACACATACAATGCTGAATATCTCATGAATGATGTATTAGTCAATTTACTCGTCAGTAAATTAAATAGACAGTCTTGAATGCTCTTTAATATGAAATCAACTAGTTGGGGTGATAGTACACCTTTAAAGGGATATGAAAGTTTCATGGATTAATACATTTCTGTACTCTATAGGCAAAACGCAGCCTATTTGGATGCAACACATAAAACATTTTATTTTTATTAATATCTAAAAATCCCTCTAATGATTATGTTGACACCTCCAGGGGGTGTCCACACAGGTATCTGATCCCCCCAATCAGCATGCAGCATCAGGGGTTGCTTGCTCAGCCAATCTCCTTACAGCTTCCTGTCTGCAAGTCAGCAGAAATGCATAGCACATATCAGTGATACACTTCATATCCCAGGATGCTTTGCATCACACACAGGAACCCCCAGTTAATTCATAAATTTTAGCTAACCTGATTGGTCAAAACCAATAATTTTAAAATTGATGCTAATTTAGCCTGGGTTTGAAGGGTGTTAACCCTAATGTATCGGCTGTCCGAAATTACAAGAGATTTTGATGACTTCAATGTAAGTGTTTATGTTAGGATTTTTTCATGCAAAATTTTTTGCATACACAACTAATTCTCCTCTATCAGATGCATTCACAATCCAACTCACTTACATATCCCTTTATAAGCCCTATAGCTCTAAAAATAACTACAATCTTTAAGTTCAATGGTCTTAAAATGATTTCACACAATGTAAACGGATTGAGTTCCCCTACAAAAAGAAAAATAACCATTACATATTATAGAAAATGTAAGGCAGATATTCTAAGCCTACAAGAGACACACTTAAAGGGGGACAAAGTTCATTATATGAATAATAGCAATTTTAACACAAGGATTGCTACAACATATAACAACAAATCTAGAGGTGTTTTCTTTAATAACAGGTTACATATCCAAGAAGAGTATTCTAAGACTGACCCTAAAGGGAGATATATTATTTGAATAGGGGCTATAAATGGTATAACAATACCATTGGCAAATCTATACCTGCCAAATAAAAAACAGATATCTTATCTTAGAAAATTCTTAAAATAAAATAATAAAATTGAGAAAAGGATATGTTTATATTTGTGAGGACTTTAATATGGTCCTAGATACAGCAAAGGACAGAGTGGGTATATTAGGAACAAAAACAGAATCTCAAGTAGTTAAAACTTCTAATACATTTTTAAGAGTAATTAATAATATCGATTTATTGGATTCATGAAGATTACTACACCAGTTTGAGAAGAATTATACCTTCTTCTCCGGACGGTTTGGTTCTTACTTCAGACTTGATTATGGTTTTGTTGATCTTCAATCTCTAAGATTAGTTAAAGAAATTAAAATTAATACCACGGTATGGTTAGACCATTCAATGCTTAGTTTAAAGATAAATGAACTTACAGAAGTGCGATAATGGAAATAATGGAAGTTTTTAAAAAAATGGGGAAAAAAATAAAGCCACAGGGCTAGATGGATATGACCAATTATACTATCAAATATTTTCTAAAGAGATATGTGACCATCTATGCAATATGTACAAGATAAAAAAACAGGTAAATTAAGGTTAAAATTATCTGAAGCTAAAATAATAAACATTCTAAACAAGGTAAAAATCCAGAAGCCCAATTTCTTTAATTAATATTGACATAAAAATGTATGCCAAGATATTGGAAAATAGATTAAACCGTATGATCCCTAAGATAATTCACTTGGACCAATCAGGTTTTGTGAAAGGACGACAATCATTGGACAACAGAAGGTGTCTAGTAGACATAATGTCATTTGTGAAAAAGAAAGATCTACCCACACTGATCCTGTCTCTCGATGCCGAAAAAAGGTAGTTCTTGAGAATTTCAGTATGGGTGAATTTGCATCCAAAACCAATAAAGCACTTTACATTAATCCAACAGCTCTTATAAGGTTTTGAATCTCAGAAGTTTAACATCAGTAATGGCACCCGCCAAGTTTGCACCCTATCACCCCTCCTATTTATCTTATTCATGGAGCCACTTGCTGCTAGCAGCTACTATAAGAGACAATGAGGAGATTAAGGGAGTGGAAATAGGTGAGGTATAAGATCATGCTTTTCGCAGACAACATTTTGTTAACATTGACTACTCCTATGAGCTCATGTGCTAGCTTACACCAAATTCAATATGAATTTGGAAGAATATCATATTTTTTAATTAATTTCTAAAAAACAGATATAATACATAGAAGAATAAATATAGAATCTAAGCTGAATTTAGTAAAACAATATTCGTAAATTGGGATTCAAAATTCATTCAACATCTAGGAATAAAATCTTACTTTCAAGCAAAGAATGTGATTAAAGAAAATGTAGGTATTTTGCTAAAACAAATTAAGTCAACAACTTAAGAGTGGAAATCAATAAACCCTTCCTGGTTGGCTAGGATTGCCGCCATCAATATGTGTATCATCCTAAAACTAACTTATCTGTTCAGACGTATCCCTGAAAGGGTCCCTAATACCACTCCAAAGCTAATTCAAACCTTGTTAAATAAGTTCATTTATATGGGCAAAAAAGTGAGAATGAAGAAGGTTATATCTAACTGAAAATTTGAAAAGGGTGGTTAGGTACGCATCTAATAAACAATATCCATGATAATATAATAATCACAAATTTGATTGTTTTGAATTTCCAACATAACAATGCTATTTGGAAAAAAATAGAAGAAAACTTCATGGGGGAAATACCAATCCAAACTATTCTTTGGCTCTCAAATATTGATACAATACCTCATGGACACTGGATTTGAGGCTCAAAGACAGGGCCCTCCTTGCTTTGCTATGTTTAATTTGTTTGTATCTTTGTCTTGACCTTATCTTATGTACAGTGCTACGGAATATGTTGACACGTTATAAATAAACGATAATAATACATCTTCCTTCTTTGGCTTCACCCATAGAAATTATTAAAACTAAAGGAAATCATTCAAACCTGGCACATTGGAAAAATAAAAGGGTTAATTTCATAGGTGATTTTCTATTCGGGGGTAAATCTGTTGGAAGTTTAGTATGAGTAAGCTGACTTGGCTAAAATTATGAATCGTTAAAAAAAAAACTTTTGTTGTATTGGAGATATAATCAATGAGGATAGAATTTCAAATTTGGAGACACTTGTGATTAGAGGTGATGACTCCCAAATAATATCCAAATGTAGTAAAGCGCTATCTGGCCATATTGCTTTTGTAAAATCAAGTGGCATAGTAGCCTGGGAAGAAGATTTAGGGTTGAAATTCGAAGAATCTTCCTGGACAAAGTCCTTTGGCTTGGTAAAGAAATCGGCTATCAATGCCACATACTTGGAGTTGTATTTCAAAATAACTCAGAGGTGGTATTTCACCTCCCAGATTATGGGGAAAATAAATTACCTGTTAGGAGATTTATTTTGGAAAGATTGTGGTATGCAAGGCACGACACTACATGTCTGGTGGGAGTGTGAAAGCATTAAGACCCTTTGGTCAAAATGTTTTTAAGAAATTTCAAAGATGGTGGGAAAACAAATTATCTGTACCCCAAAACTGCACTTCTGCACTTACATTTAAATCAGATTGCCCCTCAAGCAAAATATTTAATCTCTCATATTCTCCTGATTGTGAAAAGCCTCTTGATAAAATACTGGAAACCGTTAATTCCCTCGTGGAATGAAGTAGTAAACAATATAAGTAACAACCGAGAATTGATGAGGGGGAGTTATGTAAAGGGCTTGAGTGCAGATTGGCCGATTTGGGTTCGGTATATACTGTCCATTCATGGGATTTAGCTAAAATTCAAACTACATCTCCTGCTATTATGGCTTATTGCGTACTCTCTGCTTTCTTACTTAATGTGGATTCTACCCAATGTTCGGGTAGTAACTGTGGATGTATGATGTTTGTACTGTATGTCTTGATGTTTCTTTTTTTATATTTGAAAAGAAAAAAAAAGAAGAAGAAAACAGTAAATCTGGCTGGGGAGAGAAAAGAACACCAAAACCTGGTGCAGGTAACTTGGGTCACCAATGACCTAATAGTTGTGGGCAAGCGGGTTGTTGCTAATGCTGCAGGCTCGCGAAGCGAGGGCCGCAGTTGCTGGCATGGATGCGGACCTCGCAACATTTACGGACTTATGACAAACAAATACGAGACGCGGGACTTAGAAAAAAAAACACTAAGACCTCGCAAAGGTACGTCTTTAACAGCAGACCCGTGCGAACCTGAAAACATTAGAAATACAATAAATGCACACAACAAAACCATAAAAAACATACCCACACCAAGGGGGGGGGGGGGGGGCACCCAGGACCTCTGCAAGTGAAGTTACACCTCTATTTAAGTACAAGTTGCAGAGTTTAGAGACAGGAAAATCCCCTAAGCGAGAGAAAAAAAATGGCAGCTGAAAAAAACGAAAACGAGGCTACAGGACCCTAAACACGCAAAACACCCCCAAGCACATTCGCATTTTTACAAAACCCGTACGACCTACAAGATACACCATTAGCATTACCACATACACATTTGCCGCAATTTTACAACACTTACACAATGCGGAAACACACATCTAACCTAACGGTTTCCCCTCGTGCACGCTGCCTATTTACACTACACACTGCACACATTGCTAACACTTACACCTCACCTCCACAACAGTGCAAACCTACATTATATGCTGCAGCAACATCAAAACAGATTGTCAGCTCTTCAGCACAATGCTTCCTGCATATATTACTTCCAAATAGGTAATGTATATTCCTTTATTAATGTATTATTTATTTTATTACCATACACCAAACAGCATTAGCTCACTTACAATTTCATTGCCGTAATTTTTTGATGGGCAATATTCTAGTTCAGTTAATAAAAAGAAAAAAAATTGTGGTTCTATAGCTGTTCTTATCAGATGCCCCAATCTAGTTCAGGTTCTGGTTTTAGTCCATTGTTTGAAAACCAAGCTGGTATATGTCTGATATATACTACAAGAAACTTGCCCATCAAAAATGACGGGAGTAAAATTGTAAGCCTGGCAATGATGTAAGCCACAGAATGCGAGCATATGGCCCCTCCGAAGGCCCTTTGGCGCACATCAAGAGCCCCGCGCTAAGCGCTCATTGCGAGCCTCTTCCTTTTCAGGCCCAGTGATGAGCGCCTTCGGCACTCATTTTGGGCCCAGCGGCGCTTATTGTGAGCCTCTCCCCCCCGTGTAGTTTAGGGGCCGCGCTATGACTGTTACTACCTTGGGTTAAGAGTTAGTTATTTGGGTTAAGTGTTACTGCCTTGGATTAAGTGTTACTGCCTTGGATTAAGTGTTACTTCTTTGAGCCAGTTTTTACATCCATCGGAATCGATTTTGTTGTGTTTAAGTTTTTTCAGCTTTTTTCTCATTTAGGCGATTTTTGTTCGTAAAAAACTCAAAATATGTCTCAAATTACGTTGCAACCTTACTCACAGGCTCCCTGGCTCCCCCCCTGTGCTGTGTGTGAGTGTGTAAGTGAATCTGAGGCATATTTGTTGTTTTTAGCAGGTGTTTCGAGTTCCGTGGTTTGGCCATTAAATTTGCAATTTTCCGAGGCCCAGAGTCCATGTACGTGCTTCTGTTCCTAAGTCCTACAGGCTGCAATTTTGCGCAAGGCTGAGAGTGCAATGAGCGCCTTCGGCACTCATTGCAGCCTAAGTGCCTCAACTGCTTGCCTCTCTTTTCTAGGCTCGTAGTGCTCGTAGTGCAATGAGTGCCTGAGGCGCTCATTGTAGCCTATGTCCCACGAGGCTCGCATTGCAATGAGCGATACGAACAACCCCGCAGATCCAAAACTATATATGTGATTAATGCTGCTCTCTATGGGCTCATTAAAGTGTAAATGATGTAAAAGAAAGCACTCAATCTTAAAATATCTAAATTTTATTTTATAGACTAGCGACTTGCCCGTGGAAAATGACGGCAAAACAATTTGAATGCTTGCAATGCTGTTTGCCAACCAAAGTGAGCACCTTTGGCGCTCATTGCCAGCCTCTCCCCCTGTCTACTTCCTTCCTTGAGTCTCCTTTCCCTCTTCCTCTCTCTCCCTTGTGTCTCCTCCCCCCTCTTGTGTCTCCTTTGCCCCTCCTCCGTCTCCTTTGCTCCTCCTCTCCCTCCCCTGTATCTCATTTGCCCCCTCCTCTCCCTCCCCTGTGTCTCTTTCCCCCGTCTCCCTCCCCTGTGTCTCTTCCCTCCCATCTCCTCCCCCCCTTCCCTGTGTCCCCTCCCCTACCCTGTGTCTCTTTTCCCCCCTCTCCCTCCCCTGTGTCTCTCCACCCTCTGTGTCTCTTTCCCCCCACTCTCTCCCTTATGTCTATTTCCCCCCTCTCCCTCCCTTGTGTCTCTTCCCCCTCCCCTGTATCTCTTCCCCCTCCCCTGTATCTCTTCCCCCCTCTCCCTCCCCTGTATCTCTCCCCCTCTCCCTCCCCTGTGTCTCTCCCCCTAACCCTCCCCTGTGTCTCTTCCCCTCGCTCTCTCTGCCCTGTGTCTCTTCCCCTCCCTCTCCCTCCCCTGTGTCTCTTCCCCTCCCGCCCCCTCCCCTGTGTCTCTTCCCCTCCCTCTCCCTCCCCTGTGTCTCCCACCTCCCCTGTGTCTCTTTCCCCTCTCTCATGTGTCTGTTCCAATACTGTAGGATTCTAAGCTCAAAACAGGACCCTCCAATTCTCTGCAGTTTGTTAACATTGTATTCTTCCTTATGCTTATCCCCTGTACAGTGCTACGGATTATGTTGGCGCATTACAAATAAAGGTTAATAATAATAATAACAACAACATAATGTACATTTGTATCAAATTGCCCTAAGCACCCAAGCCCCATCACCAAGGTGGATCTACCTTGGTATTAATTGTCTACTTTTTTTAAATTATTTTAGAGTGGTGGGATCTTTTTTTAAGTGGATGCCCTTTCCATGGGCCAAAGAAAGAAGCCAAGAGTCTTCAAGCAAGATAGTGGACCGATTTCCACAATCAAAACGAAAGTACCCAATTATCCAGAGATGAAGATTGAGGACAAGTATGATTTTTCCCCCCATCAGGCATATTATTTTTTTGTAAATTCCCTTTATTTTAATATTTTTTTTATTTTATTGGTAATTAATTTTAAATTGTTCTATATTTTTTTATTTTCTATATATTTTTTTTATTTAATTTATTTATTTTGGGGGTAGGGGCTGGGACTATAGGGGTCCTTGTGGACCTTCATGGACGTATATGGTCCATGTGGGTCCATAAAGGTCCCTATAGTATTAGTTAGAGTGCCATGAGGGTCCATTGGGACTGAATACTAGGGGATAACTTTAGGTAACATAGAGCACATAAAAACACCAATGGCTATAGAAAAGTATACCATGGGGATCTGTAGGGATACCCATGGTATGGAGTAATTGTTGGGGCCATTGAGGTCCTTAGAGACCCACATGGTAAATGGTCAACCCTATGTTAAAGGATCCATGAAGACCCCCATGGTTATACAGTAGATTACCATCAGATCCTTAGGGATCCCCATGACAAAAAAGGGTTATTTTAGATGCCATGGGGGGTAGTAATCCTATGGTAACAAGTTAATGTTAAGTGCTATTGGGTGCCCATAAAGACCTCCATGGTTGTACTTAAGAGACTCCAAAAATAGTTAATATGCCCCAACCCAAAGCACAAGGGGCCTCTGGTTGCCCGGTCTGGGAGCTAAGGCGGTCGCAGGGGATACCTGGGCTCATAAGTAGTAAATAGATAGTGTAGTGTGTCAACATTTAATAGATATTATATGAATAGTAGAGTTCATCTGACCATGCACAAGCATTGTATTATTTTGCTGACTTGTTGGTGTTATACATCATTATTGATGTATTGCTAACCATTGTAGGTTTGGCAACCAATTTAGTGCCTGTACGTATAGACAGCGGTGCACATGCCTGACCCCTGTGACACGCATGTGCTATTCTGATAGCAATGTGTAAAGGGTTTGATAGGGAGATTTAGTAAATTGCATGGATACCTGAATAGAGCTGATGCGCTGAGCTGCGGTAGATTGTGGGTCATTTCCCGTCCTCTTAGTAAATTTCCCCTAAGAAGAACAACATAGGAACACGTAAGCAAACTTTCTGAAGCCCATTATTATGATTACTGCTGATGGTAGTTCCTCTGTAAGCTTAGCCGTTAGGAATGCTGATGCCTACAAAAAAAAACACACAGTTGCCAAAAGCCAGCAAATATTACCACCAGCCCCCACTTTGCTAGCAGCATGTGCAGCAGTTTCTCCAAAGGATACTGGGTCTCAAGGATCAGTAGGCTAGTTCTCAACAATGAGCTCCTGTGTGTAAACCTGGAGTCTCAACTTGAATACCCAAGAATTAACATCTTTCAACGCATTCTCCTAAATATTAGAGCATGTTTATAAGGAAAGTTATTTATTTTTATGTTTCTGAATTCATGTGAAATCTGGAAGAAAATGTAAATCTGCCTGTGAAGGGATGAACATGTTTTTTATGTTGTTAGATAGCCATAATAAAATAACAACAGTATATAAAAAAAAAAAACTGCAAATTTATAGACTCATATGCTTGGTTAGTGGACATGCTCTAATTTTTTTCAGCAAAAATTTTGGAATAAGCCAAGAAACAAATTAAACCAAATTGATAGCTCCATGAATGCTGATAACAGGAGGACAAAGAACACCATACTATGTATGGAGCACTGGGATCCCATGCTAGGATGGAGATGAACTGGAGTCGGCACTACACAGCAGTCAGCTTCACATGCACTAACTGAGCCGCCTGATACAGGAGGTACTCTTTACTGTGCACTAATGCTAAAGTATTGCAAAACCTCTGTATTAACACCATATGATAACAGCATTTCTGTGCAGCATACCAAACTGCAACTTATCCTGACACCGGTGACATCCTTCACATGCATAACATACAGCATCACCAGCTGACACAGAGACACCCTTAATGTGCTCTAATGCCTAGGTATCAAACTGCACAGCACAAGAAGTACATTTATAATATACAGCCACATCACATTGTGACATAAAGGATTACCTTTAGTTGCCTCAAACCATCTTTACAGTACAGTCTCATTGTTCACATCTGAAGCAAAGCTAACTTCATTGGCACTAACAGTTAAGTAGCATCCCTAAAGAGGTGGATACCTTCATCTAAATACACATAACAGATGAAAGATGTATCACTGGGGCAAAAGTTGTTCAGCACTGTAAAATTCATACTAATGGATAGATTTCTGCAAACTGACATACCGTCATTTGATGAAAATACATTTTAATACTTAAGATTATTTATATTTGCCTCACTGTTACATAGTGCACTTGTTTATCTTTAAAAAAAGGAGACACATTATTTTGCTGCAATGCTTAATGCTTATTTGCTTATTTATTCATGTGTAAAATTATTTTTGCTTTGCCTAATTTGTGGCAACATATTTTAGTAACGATAAAGCAAGAAATATGACAGAATTTTTCAATCTACTGACATTTTAGACAATCAATATTTCTATCATGATTCTCAAATAACAAGTAAATATTCAGAGGAAGCCTAGGAGAAACGCGCGTTTCAGGCCAGGTCTTCATGGCTGTCCCATGCTGATGAAGTAGGAGTCTTCAATGATGGGGAAAGGATGGCACTTAGCCAGGATCCTCTCTGTTTATCTGTATTATTGATGGTGTAATGTATATTGGTTATTGTGTATCCTCATTTAGCTGTAAGAGGTGAGTGTAGAGTTTGGGCTTTTTTAGCAGACAAGTGGTGGGTTCCGAGTGCCGCCACAACAGTTTTTTTGTAGTTATTCAAGTGTAGGGCTTTCTTCGGTTCACTATAAACAGGAGGCGAGATTAGTGTTTTTGCTACTTAGGGAGCAATTGGCGGACTCCCCCAGGTGTCAACATAATCTAATTAGGCTTTTGATATATTGCAAATTCACGTTTATTAGGGTTAGGGCAGTACTTGCTTTTATAAAAAAAAAAATATTTAATCAACGTTTACTATTGTTCTTGTTTTAATATCCTAATAAAATGTATGTTTTATACACTGAGATTATTGCTATTTGATATTTTTGAGTTTCCAGTGGCGAAGATCCTAAAAGCTTTGTTAAGGGTCTCTTTTGCTAAGCATATTTTATTGATCTAAGAACCTGTTACATTTTCCATAATGCAGTGTGTGCATGGTTTAGTAAAATACCTGGTAATATACTTGTAAAATATAAACACAACTGTCTCATAGTGAAAAAACAGATGAAAGGTTTCTGGATTTCACTAGAAATATTTTATATTTATTTATCTATTTACTTTTATGTACTTTATTTTATTAAGAAGTGCTTATAAGCTTTGTTTTTACTACCTAAACTCATACCTTTTCTATGTGTTTGGATCTGCCAGGTATACCTCATGCAGCTCTTGAATTCAGAGACCGTAAAGTGCAGTGTTTAAAATTAGGATGTCGGTGACCTCTCTCAAGCAACACTATGCAAAATGTTGCCACTGATTGGTTAAGACAGTACACTGTTTACCTGAGCTACGGAAGGGAGGAACCAGTTAGGACAAAATTATAAGGTTTTAGGCAGAAAAAAAACTGTTTATAATCATGTCTTAATAAAATAAAGTACATAGAGGTAAATAGATGCATATCTATATTATATTCCAAGGCCCTCATTCAATTGCAATTTGGCCAATTGAATAGGGGTCTAAATAAGCACATAACATATTTTTTTTAAGAAGTTTTTAGTTAGTAAACATCTATCCAAAAGCAAGGTTTTCACTAACTAAAAACTTATTTAAAAAAAATATGTTATGTGCTTATTTAGAGCACTATTCAATTGGCCAAAATCACAATTGAATGAGGGCCCTAGTGATTTCCAGAAACCTTCCATAGCCCTTTAATTACATAGTTACATAGTTACATAGGGCCTCATTCTATTAGCGGCCTCAGCCGTTGCGGGGCCGCAAGGACCGGCCGCAAGCTATTCGGCTATTCTATTCCCCTCCGGCCGGGGATTGCCTTGCTATCTCTTGCGGCCGCTCGCGCCGGAGGAAATCCTTTGATCTTAAACGGCCGCAAGGAAATCGTCCGTAAGAAATTCCTATTTGCAATTCAATTGCTCCGGGAACCCTCTCTGCAAGGCTAAAAGCGAGCCGCAGCTTACTTGCAGGAAAGAGGTCGCATCAATTAAGCACATAAAATAGCCCAAATAAAGCCATCCTGCACTTTGCAGAGTCTATAAAGTGATATTCGGTGTTAGCAAAAATAGCACAAAATTCCCCTATACTCAAATCCGTAAAATATATATTTTTTAATATCCGTAAAATATCCATGTAAAAAGTCGATAGGGCTTGGAGCACCTCAGACCCGCCCACGCCGCAGCCGGAAAATAAACAGTTAATTTGAACTCGGGTTTGGGCTGATGTGCAAGCTTGAGAGTGGGTTACTTTTAATCCTCATGTCCCCCAATATGATCCCTAGCATTTACAGAGCTGTACAGTGCAGGCTTAAATTTATTTTTGCGTTTTTATATTTCTGAGGAGGAGATACTTGCGGGCCGTATAATAGAATCGCTAGTTAACAGAACCCCTGCAAGGAATCGCAGCCTTACGGCCGATTTACGGCCGGTAATAGAATGAGGCCCCATAGTATTTAAGGTTGAAAAAATACTTTCAGTCCATCAAGTTCAACCTTTTAAGATCTCCTCTGATCTGCAATATGCGGATTAACTTAATTAATTCATTAGTTGTTAATTAATTATTAATCAATTTTTTTATTTTTTATTATTATTAATTAGTCTGGAGGAAGGCAAATAGAAAAAAACAAAAAAAAAACAAGCGTGACTTAGCCAATTGTCTCAAGGGGAAATGTAAAAAATTTGGATCATTACTGTCTCTCTAATTATCCATGATAACCCTGAATACCCTTTTTAATTAGAAATAAATCTAGTCCCCTTTTAAAATTATCTATCAAATCCGCTGTCACCACCTCCTCTGGTAGAGAATTCCACAGATTAACCACCCTTACTGTGAAGAACCCTTTTCTTTCTTTGAGGTGGAATCTTTTTACTTGACACATTTTTTTCTGAATATAAAAAATAAATACAGCTTATGACTTTATTCCTATATTTACAATATGCTCTCAATCCCATTGCTGTGGTGCGACCTAAAGAGGGCTGTCCATAAATTACTGCCCCAAATATCACTAGACTAAACCAATTTTGTAAGGAGAAACTGATAAACTCCTCCAGAAAATATATACTAACTCACTGGTAATATAGTTGGATCAAGCAAACTTCTTTTTTCTTATTTTTATTTAAACTTCCTATCTGCTTTAATTCATTTTTCCATGGGGAAATAAACATATTGTAATGTATAAAACATGCAGGGCCTCTGAAGAATATCTGTTTTTTTTATTTTATTTCTTTTACCCAAAAATGACAGTTTACATGTTTGTGTTATGTGCTGCATGCTTAGATTTCTTTACTGTTAGAACTTGCTGAGGGCTATGTAAATGTTAGCTACTGTAGTCCAAAACTTTCTACCATACATCATGTTATCTACATTACAATATGCTTATTTCCCCTTGGAAAAATATATTAAAGCAGATAGGAAATTTATATAAAAATAAGAAAAAAGAAGTTTGCTTGATCCAACTATATTACCAGTGAGTTAGTAGAAGTTGTTAATTGTGTCATGTGATTTACATTATAACCATAACGCTCTCCACCCCCACTGTTTCTTGAAAAACATTAGGACAAAGGTTGGAGAAAACAAATTCCACACTGTCTGTAGAAAAATTCATTTTTAGATGCACAAGATCTTCAAAAACACATGCAATAACATTTAGACTAAAGCTGCCATTTAATATTGTTATGGATGATAATTAGGAAAATGTCTTTTCATGTTATCTAATTCAATATATGGGGGAAAAACACAACTGAGTGGCACACAGCCACTGTAGAACCTAGCATGAACAGCTAGAGCTGGGCAATGCCTCTTCAGGACTGAAAGGTGTGAATGAAAAAGGCATTTCCTTTTTGAAATTGCTGCTAATTTGATGGAGCTAGAGGTGTTTGCAGTAAAGTGTTGCTGAATCTGTTATATATAAGGAGTTGATTTACCAATGTAGACACTGGTATCAGCTGTGCAAAGATTTGTGAGGGTGCGATGAAGGGTCACAGTACTCTCTGGACTTAATTTTCAGGAAAGTAAGCTTCACATGATAGCATTTAAGCTCTATAACTTTGTATACTCAGTCATGTTTAGGAATAGGTATGTGGACACACCCAACGTTTAATTAATCCAAGCTTTTAGGTATCAATTGCAAAAAATGTAGAGTTTGAGCTTATTTATCCAGAGGGCATAGCATTTAATTGTATAACAATATATCAAAAAAATGTAGGTCGGAAAATAATTTAAATTGTATTTGTTTTATACAAGATAACGGTACTAATTAAAATAGAAGTAAAACCGATTTAAAATGTGAGAGTGAAATTCCCATATGACTGTTCCTTTAACGCTTACAATAAGTTTATATACCTTACAGTTGACCAAAAAAACTACTTTAAAATGTAAATTTTAATATGATTAAACACAAATAATTACATAATTTTCTTTTCTTTTAAAATTGATTCTATCAATGCCTGTGAGCAAATGTCTAATTCATTCTTCCATTCCTTTGCAAATTCCTCTGTGATTGGACGTGCTGCCGGAGATAAACTGATCAGTAACCCTCTCAGGATTCATTTTTTATGAAGATAGTTTTTGAAACTTTGTATCTCCCACAAGGCTTGTCAACATTATTCGGCATCAAGGAGCAATCAATTTAAGAAACACAATGAGTTTGTCATCAACTTCCTTAATTATTAAGAATGTTGTTGAGAAGTACAAGTCAGGGTTAGGTTATAAAAAATATCCAAATCTATGATGATCCCCAGGAGCACAATCTAGCATAACCAAATGGAAAGAACACGGCACAACAGCAAACCTGCCAAGAGACAGCCGCCCACCAAAACTCATGAACCGGGCAAGGAGGGCATTAATTAGAGAGGCAGCACAGAGACCTAAGGTAACCTTGGAGGAGCTGCAGATACTGGAGTATCTGTACATAGGACGACAATAAGCAGTACGCTCCATAGAGTTGGGCTTAATGGCAGAGTGATCAGAAGAAAGCCTCAGTTGGTGGGAGGACACATTTTTGGTGATGACATGTCTGAGTATACTGCAAAAAATTGATATATGGTTGTGATATAGCGACACATTTGTGGTCTGGCACAAGTCTTGTAAGAACTTACCAATTTTGTCCAATGTTGAACAAAAACGTCATTGGACTAAGACTAACATCAGTAGAACCAAAATTGAATTATTTGATCTCATTATATCCAAAAGCAAGGATAATATGCTCTTAACCAAAACGTACAGAAAAGACTCCACAGCAAACAATTTGTTATTAGAGAATAGTCACCACCCTAAGCAGCTACTTAAAAGCACATCTCGTGGGCAATATTTGCACATAAAACACAATTGCACAACAGAAGCTGACTATGGAATACATCCAAGGGTACGGAGTTCTGCACTAGACAAACCATTATATCTAATTATTCAAAATGCACTCAACACAGGGTCTCTACCAGATGGCTGGAGAAAAGCAGATGCGATACCTATATTAAAGAAGGGAGCAAATCCAAGGAATCATAGACCAGTGAGCCTCACTTCTGTAGTGGGAAAGCTTTTAGAAGTGTTAATAAGGGATAATAAACAAGAACATGTCTATCTGAACAGGATTACAAGTCATGTCAAACAAATATAATTAGTTTCTATGAGGAGGTTAGTAGGAACCTGGATCAAGGCAACTCAGTGGATGTGGTCTTTTTGGATTTTGCAAAGGCTTTTGATACAGGGCCACATGGGAGACTATTGTGCAAACTAAGAGATACAGGAATTGCAGTAAATATTTGCTCATGGATTGAGAGCTGGCTAAAAGACAGGAAGCAAAGGGTTGTTGTAAATGGAACATACTCCGATTGGACTAATGTGGTAAGTGGGTTTCCCTCAGGGTTCAGTAATAGGTCCTCTCCCTTTTAACATGATTATTAGCGACTGGAAAATACTGTCTCCATTTTTCCTGATGACACGAAGTTGTGCAATATAATTAAATCAGAATTTGATGTACTTTCCCTCCAATGGGATTTGCATAACTAAGAGAAATGGGCAACTAAATGGCAGATGAGATTTAATATGAATAAATGTAAAGTTATGCATCAGGGGAGGAAAATAGCCATTCAATTTATCATCTTAATGGAGCATCTGATATTGAAAATGATTTGGGAGTGCTTGTGGACAACCACATAGGTAACAGTGCTCCATGCCAAGCAGCAGCTGCAAAGACAAGTAAAATATTAGCATGTATTAAAAAAGGTATAGAAGCCAGGGAAGCAAATATAATTCTGCCACTATACAAATCTCTAGTACGCCCTCATTTGGAATATGGAGTAAAATTTTGGGCACCACTTCATAAAAAGGACATTTTAGAGCTGGAAAAGTAACAGAGGACGGCAACAAAACTAATAAGGGGAATGGAGGGGCTAAGTTATGAAGAAAGACTAACCAAATTAAACTTATTTTATCTAGAAAAAAGGCGTCTCAGAGGGTATATAATTAACTTATATAAATTTATCAAGGGTCAATATAAGGCTTTGTCAAGTGAACTTTTTGTGCCAAAAGGTTTTCAACTGACAAGGAGATATCCTTTGAGGTTAGAAGTAAAAAGATTTCACCTTAAAGAAAGAAAAGGGTTCTTCCCAGTAAAGGTGGCTAATCTGTGGAATTCTTAAGGGAGGTGGTGACAGCGGATTTGATAGATAAATTTAAAAAGGGATTGGATATATTTTTTAATAACAAGGGCATTTGAGATTATTCTGGTTAATTAGAGGAGTCATCAGATCACCAGTATCTGGGGTCAGGAAGGATTTTTTTTTCTCCTTTGAGACAATTGGCAAAGTTTCCCTTGGGCTTTTTTTCTTTTTACCTGCCTATCAATTAACAATTAATCTACATACTGCAGGTCAGAGGAGATCTTAAAAAGGTTGAACTTGATGATTATATATATATATATATATATATATATATATATATATATATATATATATATATATATATATATATATATATATGGAATGGTAGAAACTATTCACCTATATTGCAATAATCGCCTAGATCTCCTTTATTATTATTTTTATTGTTTTATAAACTTTTATTTGTATTGTGCCAATATATTCCGTAGCGCTTTACAGAGGGGATAAGAACATGGAAAATACAGGATTAACAAAATTAGAAAATGAGGGGGCCCTGTTTTGAGTTTAGAATCTGTGTAGAAAGTTATTTTTTCCCCAAGCACCCTACATGACTAGGAACTCGCTACTTACAATCTAAAGTGAATGACCTCTGGAAGATGAACAAGTAAGGAATAACAAGGGTCAAGTTAGAAAGATTATTAATTAGTTGGAGGTATCTGAGATGAGAGGCTCTAGTACCTTATATGTTCTCTGACCCCTAGTGGTGAGAAATATCATCTGAAAGTAAGAAAGTCAGGTGATTTCATGGTTCTCTAAAATTAAATCTGAATAGGGGCAGGTGGGAGGGATCCAGAGGTAGGGGCTGTTACTGGGGTTAACTACCCATACGGACCGTTTGGATTCTTTGAAATCTTGGCACCAGCACCCCGATATCTGGCTTCTGTATCAGTCAGGGTATCTCCATCAGGAATCAGCACTTCCAGGAGTCTTAGTAACCTTCATGTGGTAGTGACCAGGACAGGTTACTTGTAGGGTGGAGATAGGTTCAGTATTGCAGCCACCAGGAGCAAAATTGGAGACACACAATTTCTATATGCCTCAGAAGTGAATGGATATATTTTTGAAAAGTATGTAATATTTATAGCAGTTAGATACAGAGGGGGTGTACGCAATGTAACAATAAGAGGGTGTGGCAGACAATTACAGGAGATGCCCCCACATGGGGTCTAGCAGTAGCTGGATGGATGGCACCTGAGAACAATAGGGCTACCTTCACATCCTACATCCTGTACTTAGCTTATCTGGCAAACAATGGGACTACAATACAATGGAGTGGATGGAGCCAAACCCTCTGTCCTTTAATGGGCTAAGATCCAGGAACTGGAAAAAGGGGTCCGTGACATTTCTAACCTACATGATTTTGATATAAACTTTTAGGTAGACCGAATGGGCAAGTTGAATTGGATTTGTTATGGCTCGTTTTTAGTAGATTTGCTTCAGATACAAGAAATTAAATTCACAGGATAACACAAAAGGAACAGGTATAAACTGTAAGGAATACATACATATGTCAAATATGGTTCAGTAGGACATTGACAAGCACGGTCGCTCATTCTCTTGTTACACAAACTTGAGTTTCACTCTTCAAAACTTTGAAAGCACTGCAGATCATCATTTATTTCCCGCAGAGCTTTGCAGGAGAGAAGCAATGTTCTGCAGTTATGTGAAAGTAGTAGAAAGAGTGAAACGGTCACAAATTCCTCTGCTTCACATATTGTCAGTGCACCATTGTGTCAATCACATATTTTACAGGTGGTTGTATAGTTCTTGCATAAAAATATATATATTTTCAATAAATATGTGCTAAAACCTTTATTTTTCTAATAAATAGAACAATCCTATTAGAGACTATTATAGAAGGGATTCTTATAGTTGCACTTGTATCAAGTTGATACGTACATTAAATCAAATAGTGTGTCTCAAGATCTGTGGATGCTTATCAGTTTGTAGTGAATACAATGACAAAAAATCTCTTGAATTGTATATTTTTATTTACATGACAGAAATAAATACTTTAACATTTTTCCACTCTAAGCGACCAGTACAGGCATCAGAATCGTAGTATCACTGGATGTCATCATCATCAAACATGTCTTCAAAGTCTGCAAGACATAGAAGATCACACTGTAATTCACAATATAATCAGACATACAAGTAATCACATCAGAATAAATAACAATAATATCCAGGGGGCAATATTTTGATAAGATACTCACTATTAAAGAAGTCAGCATGAACAGCCTTTTCATTTGCAGCCAAGTCCATCAGAAGCCCAGTGCTTCCCCCCGCCTGCAAGGAACATAGAGGAGGAGCTGAGTATATACAGATTTTTTTTTTTTTTTTTTTACTATTGAGGCATTTTTAATTGACATTGAAGATTACTGGGTTTCATGAAGAATACAATATACCTAGATTTGGATGGGTCAGCAAAGAAGTGAAGAGTGATAGAGGATAAAAGATAAAAATAAAACGTACAAAATGAATAAACAGTATAGTTAGCTGTAGTATAGATGGTTTAAGGTGGGAAGGAAAGAAGAACAGTTATGCGGAGTTGGTGCAATGGACCAGAATTGTATAAGGGTAGTAACAGCAGGATAGAGAGAGTGGGAATAGGTGGGAGATTGAACAGGGTGTACTTATATAGGTGGGTCGGTAACAATCAACTAGGTATTTTTTGATAGTAGGCGTTGCTGACTGATCAGGTGCAGGTTATATGTAGGCCTCAAAGTAACACAAATATATGTTTGTTTTCATTGTGCAGTGGACCTTTAAAATAAAAATAAAGGTTGGCTTTTTCCGGTTAGCTGACGTCCAGCAGTGACTGCCATCAGCCACTAGGTGGAGCAAACAAGATTTAAGGGAATGTCTTGTTCATGTAAAGATAATCTGTCACTACCCTAACCCCAGGAAATTGACTAAAATCAAAAAATTCTGTGCCACCTAGTGGCTGATGGGAGTACACTGCTGGTGGGGAGAAAACAGGAAATGTCTCCATTTTTATATTAAACTATGTAAGTATGTTTTGCACATTATAAAGACAATGTTATGTGTATATATACGCGTGTATGACACTTCCTTGGTCCTTTAATAGAAATATCCACTCTCTGAGGTAATGGCCTTATCAACAGCAATTAAGATTAGCAGTGTAATGAAATGATAATAGCTCATGGTTTCTGATACATTTACTCAGAGGGTGGAAGTTTCACTTATAAAGTAATTCTAGCTTGATCAATTTGGTGCCACTTCCATTAGTGACAATCACAACCCATTGCAGTAAGGTCTATCTATATGCAATAGAATACGGGCCTTTCTAATAAACTTAGTATAAAATGATAACCTTTATGTAGCTCCCTAAAAGGATAGATTATATACACACAAAACTCAACTAAAAACAAATATCCATTACATCCTGACGGGCAACAAGACATCCTCTACATAAAAGTATACACATTAATATGTAGGCTGAAATAATGATTATATAGGGTGTGTATGGTATAAGTCCCGCCAGTAACACTGCACAGCACTGCTCTTTCACCTCATCCAGATCCACATAGGGCCCGGCTCCCTCCGGAAACATCTCATCCACAGCCGGCTTCATGGTCAATACAGGCCGTGAAAACTGACGCTGATCACAATGTAACGAATCTGATTGTATAATTTCCGGGTCACGGTGCGCGGAATATCGCCCCACTTCCGACTTAGAATGCGATAAATTCTGCCCCACTTCCGCAAAATAGCAGAGCCGCTCTAGCCTGTGGAGGATTAGCTCTATGATCGCAAACCACACATATGGATGTATGATCAAAGTTCAAATATGCTATAAATAATGAAGTGTTTATTATTTGCACATTATTGAGTGTTATAACATAGTACTTACCTAGAACCCCGCTTTTGGAGGGACAATCCCTCTTTTAAGGGGCATTTCACTGTTTCTAGTAATAACCATTTGGTTCTTCCTGTTGGTTTAATTCAAAGACCAAGATAAGGCTAGAAACCTGGAGAGTCAGCAGTGCATAGTATGTGTATGTCTGGTGCATTGTACTCCCATTGTGTGGGCATGTTTAACACTTGGGCATTTGAAATGTTGAGTGAAATGGGAATATAGAAATATGTGCATAAAAAAAGAGACAACAAATACTATATATATATATATATATATATATATATATATATATAAAATCAGGGTATTGCAGTATACCGGGATACCTTTTTTATTGGACAAACATATTCATAGGTTTCATGACGAGCTTTTGAGAGCGTTCCTCTCTATGTCGAGTCAGAGTCAACAAAGAGGAACGCTCTCGAAAGCTCATCATGAAACTTATCAATATGTTTGTCCAATAAAAAAGGTATCACTATATACTGCAATACTCTGATTATTCATCTGGATTACTGGACATTCATGGCTACCTCACTCTTCATATATATATATATATATATATATATATATATATATACACACACAGTAAAAAAAAAAACGTTATCTGGTTCCCATGGGGACTCCCTATTGCCGGATAACTGTAGTTGCTGGTTAATTGGGAGTCCCCAAATTTAAGGGTCTAAACGACCCTTAAACACCCCAAAAACCCTCAAAATGCAGCAGGAGTTTTTTTGAAAATGGGGAATTGATGCCGGTGCTGGTAGCTTGAGAGTCCCGGTTAGTTGGGTACTGGATATCTGTGATTCTACTCTATATATATATATATATATATATATATATATATATATATATATATATATATATATATATATATATATATATATATATATATATATATATGTGTGTGAAGTACGGCCACTAATATATTATTGCACAAATAGCAAGCTCAGGGACATCATAGTAGAAAATAAATAAGTGTGAAACTCATCAACATTTGTAAGAACAAATTAATGAGACTGTGGGAAGATATGTGATATATGTATAAAAAATAAAACAATTGTGTGGTATATGCAAAGAATGGATATGGGAAAGCCAACAATATATGCACCTGATCAGGATAATTGCCAAGCATTCTCTTGTATGCAAAATTAATGGGAATTTGGAAATATTGTATAAGAACAAAAATAATAGGAATAGTAATATATTAAATTACCAAAATAATGAGAGTTGGAAACTCAATAATTTTTGATGTGTTAATTAGCTTTGGAAAACTAGGTATATAAAAATATAATGGTTGAAATCAACCTAGTAAAACCATTCCATTAAGAGAAATGAACCTGAGGATTACCATCTAAATTATAGCAGCTCTACACTTAATTGCAGGACCTCCACACACTTCCAAAAGGAACCTCTGACGAGTCTAAGATGAAACACGCAACAGGTCAAGCAATAGTGACATCATCGGCATCCAAACACGCCATTTGTGAAGTGATAGAATTAGTAAGTGCTGGTAATTTCATTTTTTGGTATTCAAAGAAAATTAAATTCCAGGGAGGTTGGATTGAATACCACAAGTATAATAACAATAATATAAACCTGGGTACAGTAGGCTTTCAGTTATCCAGAAACCACAGGGATTAGTAGATGCTGGATAAATGTAGTTTCTGGTTGCTTGAGAGATACCAATAAAAGAGGCCTAGGTTAGTTGCACATAGGATGCTCTGCAGTGTATGTTTGTCAGTGAGGACTGTTCAAGCAGCAGCATCTTTCACTCCTCACTTACACACAGGTACGTTCAGCTGGAGGGTGCGGCACTGACCCTGGGGAATGTAACGCCAACACTGCACTGGCTCAGTCACTCATGCCTATCTGCTTCCAGGTAAAACTTAATTGCAGAGATGTACAGTGGATGAAAAGTGCCTGTAAGCATTTTGTGGCATGACAACCTGGAGCCTGCCATTTGTTGAGCCCTGTAAATTTCAAATTTTAGTTAAAGTACAGTATTCAATTATTTTTCTGGTTGCTTGCGTTACGCTTAACATAGTCTACTGTATATGACACACTAAACCAAGCTTGTGCAAAAAATGGTGGTTTACATACCAAATAATATTTATAATAAATGGACCAAGAATGTGCAGCATGCACACAATATTTGAGTTTTATTAAACAACCAGCAAATTTCCCCTAAAAAAATGACGGCAATAAAATTGTAAGCCACGCAAAGCTGTTTGCCAAACCTTCTGCGTTCTGCGAGCACCTTCTGCGTTCATCTCAAGCTCCCCTCTAAGCGCCTTTGGTGCTTTTCTCGTTGCTCGCAATGAGCGCTTTCTGTACGGGCCGCTCATTGCAGGGTTCGTTAACCTGGCAGTTTTGTGCTTGGCAATGCCATGTGTGTCTTTCCACTATCTACCCTGAATATTTAGTATAAAATCCTGAATATTTGATTTATTCTGATATAGTTAAAAATATATCTATTAAGTCGATTGATCCAATTAATGCATTTTGAATTTGAAGCAACTTATTTTCTTTAATTGGATCTAAGCATTTGGTCATATTTGCTATTGAGATTGCTTCCTGATATTTTTTATTATTGGGTAAGCCATCCCTCCTTCCTTCAATTTCCTTTCCATCAAAATGTTATTTTATAATTATGGATATATTTATCAATAATATTTGTAAATTGTTTATCAGGTAAGTAGGGATTTGGAAGGGGATGCATCGTAAATGTTACTGATTTGGGGTAACAGTGTCATTTTTGTGGCCATTAATCTTCCAGACCAGGATATATTTAAACCTTTCCAAATCTTCATTATATCTACGATATTCTTATCTAACAACTTATAATTAGTCCTGATTGTACCCCTTAAATCGTTTTCTAGAACTATACCTAAATATTTTACCGACATTTGCCATATAAACTGATATTTGTCTCTCAATTGCTGTAGAACTTCACAATTGATATTGATAGTCATAGCTTCTGATTTAGACACGTTAAGTTCATAATTAAACACTTTACTGTATTGTTCTATCAGATCAAATAAAATGTTTAAAGAGGTAGCTGGATTCTCTAATTAGACCATAATAGCATCTGCATATGCTGAAAGTTTTTGTTCTTGCTGACCAATCTTTATACCATGACATCCGATTGTTTAATTAATCAAAACTATAAGTCGTTCTATCAACAGTAAAAAAAAAAATAGGGGATAGAGAGCACCATTGCCTTGTGCCATTCGAGATCTTTAAGCTATGCAACCTATACATCCCAGTGACCGAAGCCACTGGTGAAATATAAAGAGCTTGAATGGCCGTAGAGGCAAAGGACCCTAGACCACATTTAGCCAAAGCTAGGTCCATAAAGTACCACTCTACCCTTTCAAATACTTTTTCTGCATCAAGGGACAAAACCAGCGATGGAATCTTTTCTGTGTTTGCATATATAATCAAATGAATTGATCTCCTGATGTTATCAGTGCCCTGTCTATTGGAACAAAACCCTTTTGGTCCTGTGAAATCAAACTTCCAATAATCAGCTAAAGCCCGTCGGCCCAAATTTTGGCATCTATCTTAGATGTTAGTATTTAAAATCGATTTTGGGCGGACATTTTTGCATTCTGGATAGGATTGTGTTACTTTAAGTAAAGTTATTATTGTGGCCTCAAGCATCTCCGCCGGGGCCCAACCTTCTGATTTAATCTTATTAAATGCATCTTATAGAGGAAGATTTCCGGTAAATTAACCCTTTCTAGAAATGTATGTATCTCTGATAGATGGCTTTAAAGAGCCTCTATCATTTTTTAAATTGTAAAGCTTTTGATAATACAATCCAAAAGAGTTAGATATTTTTTACGGGTTTGTTACAATTTCATCCTTATATTTTATACAGTCTATTCTATTAGAAGATTTATAGCCCTTAAATTTTTTGGCAAGCTATCTACCTGCCTTGTTAACAGAGGTATAAAGGCGTTGTTGGAGAGCCCACAGGGAGTTGTCTGCTAGTTAATTTTTTAACATTTTTAACCAAATTTCACTCATTTGTTTTTGTATATCAATGTCAAACTGAGTTTTGTTCTTTCTATCCGGATTTGCCAGTTCGATTTATTAATCTCTCAGTGGACGACTTATCTGTTTATTACGGTTATACTGTTAACTAATCACCATACCTCTAATGGCACCTTTTTTGAGCTGTCCAAACTGTGACCTTAGATTGAACCGATGGACTGTTAATGTCAAAGAACTTGGCTACTTCCAATTTTAAATCTTCTTTTAATTTTGGGTCCTGTAACAGAGACAGATTTAGTTTCCATGGAGGTCTAACTGAGTAGTTCACTGCAGTTGTTATAGATAAGGTAATCATTCCATGATCCGACCATGTAATAGGTGCAATTTCTGTAGTAACTATTCTATTTAAAATCTCTTGTTTGGCCAAAAAGTAATCTAACCTGACATATGTTCCATGTCTGTGAGAGAATGAATAAACTCTTTCTTGTGGATGGAAAGTTCTCCATGAATAATACAGATGATACCTAGTCAAAATATTATGAAACAGTTTTGCCTTGTGCTTCGAATAAGAATCCAACTCTACATCTTCTTGAGATTTTTTCTATCTATCTCAGGATTTAATCATAGGTTGAAATCTCTACCAATAATCAGTGGACCTATACTGTGTTTGTTAACCAAATTAAAAATCTTATTTACAAACCTTATTTGTTGCTTATTTGGAACACAGATGTTCACAAATGTGATTTTTTCATTATTAATTAACAGTCTATATCAACCATTTGGGTCTATCAAAGATAACTATTCTTTAAGGGCTAGTTCTTGATAAAAAAAAATATAGACACCCCACACGATTTTATTTTGTATGTTGCATTCAAAACAGTATAAAAAGTGGGGCGGAGCTTGCACATACAAGGAGCTGGACGTGTCTGCCTGGAGCTCCAGCACTCACACTTGTAATAGGGCTTATAAACGCCCTGAAAGTCCCACGATTTGCCCCAAAGTTACTGTGGAAGCAGAGGGGACAATCCGGATCCCCTAGATCCTAATTTCGGGTCCAGGGAGTGAGGCACAGCGGCTCCACGGCGGAGACAAACGGGGAGAAGCGTCCCCATTGCAGTGAGCTGCCCCCCCCTGCTGTGAGGCACTCGAGAAGACTGCTGGGGAGAGGATCGGAGCATCGGAGCTCCTGGGCAGCGTGGTGAGGTCTGACCAGGGGGCCCTTAGTAGCTGGTGGCCGGGTATTGACCCAGGGAGACCGGGCGGCGGCCATTTTGATTCTCCTCACGGAGAGAGCTGCGGTTGCAGCCAGGGAGCTGCAGACACACTATAAGCCTGGCAGTGCCCCCCTAACAGGGTCCGGTGACGGCTGGTTCCGGCCGGAGGGATGCTGGGGGGCCTGTACCCAGAATTGGAGCCCACAGGGCGGCAAGACCACGCAAAAAAAGCCCGCAAAAACGGGAGGCGGCCATCTTGGGCTGCTGACCAAGAGAAGAAGCAACTATAACCTGATTCTCAAACTGTGAGTAAAACAGCTGCATTGCAGGCCCAGAGATATCTACATATGCCACATTTACATTTAAACTACTTTTGCCAGCACTACTGACTGCTCTAAACCTACAAGTGGCAGTGTACAAGTAATACCCAGGAAGCAAAGACTGACACAACTGACAAGTGTGATAATTGGCAAGGCAGCTTGGCACTACTTCTCAGGGTTGCAACTTTCAGGCTTCACTTGCAAACCCACAAGATCTCTGATGACTAAGATCACCTCAACTACTTTACTTGCTTGTTGAACATTGTTTACTTGTGGACAGAGAGTAATGCGGATCTAATATGATCCACGGGGGGGGACCTTGACAGTTCATGGCATAGCAGCACAGCACGCCACAACTTGTTGAATCACAAGCCGGAATCCCACTCCAACAAAAACATTTCCCTGAAAGGGGCATACATCTACGCGGCAACTTTAGCACTTCATATTCTGTGGCGGGTCCACTGCAGCCCAAGATGGGAAAGAGCAAAAAATCCCTTCCACTTAAGAAAATTACGGACTACTGCAAACCCCCTGAAACTCCTGACGAGGTGAGATCTGACCCCTCTGATGAATCGGAGGGGGAGGATACACGAAATGCAGCCCAGGCTGATATAAATCTATCCAAGAGTGCGATGGCACAAATTGAAAAACTGTTTCAAGCTTACACGACTAAAACGGTGGATGCAATCAGGAAGGACATTCAGGACCTAGGTCAAAGAACCCACCAACTAGAAGAAACAGTTGACCAACTGGTGGAAGCACAGGATAGAGACAGGAGGGAGACGCAACACCATGCGTCACGCATAGCGGCTCTAGAGGACAAGTATGAAGATCTGGAGAATCGGTCTAGAAGACATAACATACGAATAAGGGGGATCCCTAAAGCGATAATGAATCTGAAAAGATATGTTATGGACTTGCTTATTGGGATCTTACCAGAAGGGGCAGAAGCGGACATTGATATAGAAAGAGCGCATAGGGCGCTAGGAGCTTCTCGTAAAATGGATACCCCTAAAGATGTAATTGTCCGATTCTCCCGACAACAGTCAAGGGACTTAATTCTAGCTGCTACCCGAAAGATCTTGGATCTTAGAGGACCAGATGATGCTCAGCTCATGGTGTTTGCAGACCTCTCTCCTATCACGTTGACCAGGAGAAGAGAAATGAAACCAGCATTGGGGGTACTCATCCAGCATGGTATCCAATACCGATGGGGCTTCCCTTTTGCCCTTATTTTTCAATATAAGGGAAAAACCCACACGGTCCATAGTTTGGAAGACTGCCAGTCATTGCTTCAAATGTTGCATATAACATCGGATGGTGGCCATAGGGACCCTGAAAGTCAGCGTGTGACCCTGAATCCTCTCCCTAAAAGACAGTGGACCTCGGTCCCGCTCCGGAGTAAAAACAGACTTGGAGAGGCTGACATGATAGAGGTCTTGACTATCCCTTCAGAAAGACATTCCAAGACTCGGGGAGAGGAATTGAGGAACTGCACAGAGTTGGAAGGATCTCAATAATCAATAATTACACAGACTCTGGAAATACAGGGCAAAAAAAAAAGGAGAAAATCTGCTGAGCCCCAAGTTTTTTTTTTTTCTTTCTTACTGATGCATGGGACTTATTTATCTGGATTTCGGTGTCTGGAGAACCGGTTATTCTTCAAAAAAGTTGTTTTGTTTTTTACAGTTGTGATTATTCTTTTTCAGCTAGTTACTAGGCTGCTAGTTCTAATGTTAGTTGCACAGTTTGTATTGTTGAGGGTATCCCCCCTCTCCTCTCCTTAGTTGGAATTTTTTGTACCTCAAAGAATTCTATTACCCCTTCCTAATGGGGCTGTATTTGAGAATGGCAGGTCCATTACTCTCTCCCCTAGAAGCCAGGATTTACGATTGGCGTAGGAAGTTATGTGTATTAAAAATAATTTGTATGATAGTACTCCTCGATAACTGCAAAGATGTTGATTTTCTTGTGAACTGTTCAACTGTTAATTTATTTTCTTGCTCTTTCTTTCATTTCCAGAATTGCGTGCTCGACTCTCATCACTCCAACAGCTCTCAGGAGCCTTCTGTTTTGGCTCCAGCGCTTCTCTGGTCGCCCCATCCAATCTGGCTATCACTAAATCAAGGTAAGATGTTTAGACTAAACTGTCTTGGGAAGCAGGAAAGAAATGGCTAGAGTTTTGAAGGAGAAGTATAGTTTTTTAACACACAATGTCAAGGGCTTTAATTCCCAGTTTAAAAGAAGGAAAGCT
Organism: Discoglossus pictus; assembly: GCA_027410445.1. Classification (NCBI taxonomy): domain Eukaryota; kingdom Metazoa; phylum Chordata; class Amphibia; order Anura; family Alytidae; genus Discoglossus; species Discoglossus pictus. The sequence continues at coordinate 372,989,976 of CM050165.1, read as the reverse complement.
TTTCTGTATTATCAAGCTAAGAAACCATCTATAATTTTTATGCAAGAAACGCATTTTGCAAAGAATCATATTCCCTCGTACTTAAACAAGGAATATCCCACTTTCCACTCTTCAACCCAAAGGTCCAAAAAGGCAGGAGCTACCATTCTTATTCACCGTCACTTCCCCTTTCAAATAGACTACAAATTGATAGACAAGGATGGGCATTATGTTATTTTGCGGGGCACAATTCAGGAAGTTAAACTTACGCTGGTATCCTTTTACGCGGACACGGTGGCTCCCCATAAAAGCCTACTACACATGCTGAAAAAAGTAGAACCCTGGTCAGATGGTCTAGTGGTGATAGGGGGGGACTTCAATCTTGTGTTAGAGCATGGACTAGATCGTTCGGGCTCTCAGGCCACTAATAGATACTCGCGGAAACTACAACAGATTAAAGGGGTGTTGGACAGAATGGGCTTAGTGGATGCCTGGAGAGGACATCATCCTAATAGTCGCGAATACACGTACTATTCACATACGCATGGGACCTACTCACGGATAGACACGATTTTGGTAACCTCTAAGTTTTTTGACCAAACCAGGGGCTCGGAAATTTTGGTATGCCCATGGTCAGACCACTCGGCAGTTTCCTTGGATATGGATCTTGGAGGAGACTCCAGGACTCCATATTCCTGGAAAATTAATGAACGTATGTTATCGGATACGGCGCTACTGGGCCAGATACAGAAAGAATTGCAACAATATTTTGAGCTAAATAATACCCCGGGATCTAATATAGGATGGGTGCGGATGGCCCACAAGGCCTATATCAGGGGGATGTGTATTAAGATGGCAGCTACCATAAAAAAAAATAGTATACGTCAGGAACAGGAACTTACTGCTAAGTTACGCGATCTAGAATTACAGAATCAAAAGCTCCCCTCCAATAGACTTCGCCAGGGAATAGATGACACTAGATTAGAACTTGACGCCTTGCTTTCGCACAAGACAGAGAGTGCCCTGAGACGGCCGAACCAGCTGTTTTATTCCAAAGCTAATAAACCTGATTCCTTTCTGGCACGGAAGCTTCGGTCTAGAGCAGCATTGTCCAGAATACTTAGGATTAGAACCAGGGCTGGGAAGATAACAGTGAGTCAGAGCGAAATCAAGGACACATTTAGGGATTTTTATAATTCGATTTATTCAACAAAAATAAACCCGAGCCCGGAAGCTCTTAGATCTTATCTGGATTCCTGTGATCTTCCTAAAGCTTCAGAGCAGCATATAGAGGATTTAAATGCGGATGTGGGTGTAGAGGAGATATTAGAAACCATTAAAAGTCTCAAGTCAGGGAAAGCCCCAGGGCCGGATGGCTTCACTAATTCTTATTATAAAGTATGTGGGAACGTTCTAGCCCCTTATCTTAGCTGTCTGTTTAATGCCGTACTTAGGGGGGAATCTATGCCCCCGGAACTCAGCACAGCGAACTTAGTAATCTTCCCTAAAGAAGGGAGGGATCCCCTGGAGCCGAAAAATTATCGTCCCATCTTCCTCATGAATGGGGATATTAAATTGTTGACTAAAATTATGGCAAATAGGATGGCAAGGTTTCTCCCAACTCTAATACACAAGGACCAGACCGGGTTCATACAACATAGACAAACGGTAGACAATATCCGTAGGACCATGAATGTTATACACCTGGCTTCCCAAAGAAAAACACCTCTTTGTGTGTTGGCACTGGATATGGAAAAGGCATTTGATACAGTAGAGTGGCCTTACCTATATGCAGTATTAGCCAAATTTGGCATTAAAGGAAACTTTATACGCCTAATCAAGACACTATATAAAAGCCCTGAAGCTCATTTGAGAATGCCCGGGACAGGAGAGGCTTTGGTAAACATCCAGCGGGGTACCAGGCAAGGGTGCCCCTTGTCTCTACTGCTTTTTGCTATGGCTATTGAGCCTCTGGCTCAAAGGATAAGAGGAGAAGGGGAGATTAGGGGTCTGCAGATAGGTCACCATCACCTGAAATGCTCTCTATTCGCAGATGATCTCTTATGCACTCTAACGGAACCCTGTAAACTCTATACCTAAATTATTGTCTACTTTAAGGGAGTTCGGGGCCATGTCAGGGCTGCAAATTAATGAGGAAAAAACTGAGGCCTTGGGGGTAGGGGTTCCAGGCCCTATATTAGAAACATTGAAGGCGGCATTTGATTTCCAATGGCCTAAAAATTCAATCAAGTACTTGGGTATTAAGCTTACCAAAAACTTGGCGGGTCTTTATAAAGCTAACTTCCCACCATTATTTAGGCGGCTGACTGAGGACTTGAGGACCTGGTCTAAATATCAAATATCATGGACGGGACGCATAACATCGATAAAAATGACAGTGCTCCCAAAAATTCTCTATCTCTTCCGAACTCTCCCAATTAACCTATGTATGAAGGATATTGATCAATTTCAGAATACAATGTTTAACTTTATCTGGCGTAATAAACCCCCACGTATAGCGAGGAAGACAATGTACAGGAATAGGCAAAAAGGGGGTCTTTCTTGTCCCAATCTGAGGCTTTATTTGCAGGCAGCACGGCTGGCGTGCATCCCGGTAACCCACTCTAGTACATTACAGCCGTTGTGGACTTTTATTGAAAATTGGCAGATGAAACCCCGCTCATGGGATACGGTGATCTGGGGGATAGAAAAGATAGACGCGAGTTACAGACATACTAATCCAATAATTTCTACGACCCTTAAGGCCTGGGATAGGCTTAAAAAATCGAGCAACTTGATTCCAACCCTGTCACCACTGATGTCCTTAACGTCCTTTCCCTAGTTTGAGGCTACTATTAGCCCAAGTTCTAAAACATGGTGGTTGACTAGCCCTTTAAAGAGAATAGGGGAATGGTTTTCCACGGAGGCTCTGTTAACACATTCTTCTATCATATCCCGGTTCCAAATTCCGGAGAAGGAGCTGTGGAACTATCGGAAGCTTAGACACTGGATCTCCTCGTTAATACACACTTATGGGATTCCTACACATACAGCATGGTCCTCTATCTGTGAAAAGATACCCTCGATGACAGGCACCCTAGGATACATATACTCACACTTAATAGAGTTTCAGAACACACAAAAAACTAAATTTATGGTGAAGTGGGAGCAGGACCTGGGAAAGGAGTTAGATGCCATGGTCTGGAAAAGAATCTGCACTAATTTGACAAGGGGGTCATATACATATAGTTTGCTTGAGACCTCTATTAAGGTATTGCACAGAACCTATTATACTCCCCAAAGAATGGCAAAATTTAATAAAGATATAAATGGAGAGTGTTTTAGGGGATGCAGAACAGAAGGGAGCTTCCTGCATATCTGGTGGACTTGTCCCGTTGTACAGAGGCTATGGGGAGAACTCATAGACTTATTTACGCAAATTACAACCAGTGGCTTGAGACCCGAGATTGAAACATGTCTTTTGGGAATGACACATTATGATTTGTCTAGGGAACAGAATGAACTCTGGCAATTTTGGACCTTAGCTGCTAAAACTTGCATTGCCAAAAATTGGAAAACTTCTGTACTGTCAGTCAAAGAAGTTGTAAAGAAGATAAATTATATAATGATAAATGAGAGAATAGCAAATTCATTGCAGAATACAATGCCCAGGTTCACTAACACGTGGACTCCGTGGTTGGTGTCCAAATATAGTACACAGATCTAGATAGAGATGGGATAGAAGAGTATGGGATGTTGGAGGATGGTGGCGGCTGGAGAGGATGGCTGGTTCGCATCTGGATGGAGGCTTTTGGAGTGATGATGAAGGAGTTTGCAGGTACTGATTATGTTATGATTAGTAACACAAGTAAACATAAGCTGAGGAGGTCTAATGATGACTAAATATTTTGTAAAATAGTTAAAAGCAAGCATACTTAAGAATGCAGGTTGACAATCAAAAAGAGAAAAAATGTTAGGACGTTTTATTACATCATTGAATAGAGAGTCATATGGATTCCGGATCTCAGGTGGTCCCAATCAATATGGTGGGGAGCTGAGAGCCGGTGTCTCATGCTTATTTTTATATGCTTCATACACACCATTCTATTAAAGGCTCTGGACATTTATCAGACCATGAAGATCTTATAGGCTGAGAAGGATAGAATGTTTAGTTTTTTTTTTTTTTTGCATTTCTCAGATCTGCTCTTCATTTTATTTGTATTTTTTTTTTTTGTGTGCTTATGTCTTGCTATTTGCATGATTGACTTTTCTATTCTTTGTTATATTATATTGTTGTATAAAAATTGACTCGTTCTAAATAAAAATTAATTATAAAAAAAAAAAAAAAAACAGTATAAAAAAATTTCAATTTGAAATGGGGAATTTTATCTGTTTGACAATGAGTTTCTTGTAAGAGAACTGTATCGGATTGACCATTGCTAAATATTCTGTTAACCATCTGTCTCAACCACCAGATTTAAGCCCTGTACATTCTGACTACATAATTTTAGACTTACCATCCGTTATTTTCGATCTAAAAAATGCGACCATTATTAACCAACTTCTTGTCCTTAACCACCATATCCAAAAAAATACCCGGTCACCACATCTCCCAAACATGTGTTCCAAAAAATCCATGATATCCTCATAAAATCCGTATCTGTAATCCCAGCAAAGAAAATACCAACCATTTATAACTTTCATACATATCACAAACCACAGCCACTCACATTCAAAAGGTGATACCATTCTCCCGTCCATAGTGAAAACACCCAAATGGAGGACTTTAAATTCAAGAAAAGAAACCAAAAACTACATCTTTTCCATGGTGGCATAGCTCCGCTTGACCAGCTTTATCTTTAAACCTAATTTATCAATGATCATTCTTTCTCCCAAGGAGAACAAAAAAAAAAGCCAATATTCCAAGCCAATATGAACAATATTAAACTGTCATACACAATAGATTCCTAACTAATACAGAGGAAACAATAACATTTTCAATATTCATACATTCATTCTGATATCAGACGTGGTGTGGGTCATTATTTTTAAAATCCTCCATACAAAAATTGTCTCAAAACAATAATGTTACCCTTTCCAAAGTTTGTAAACAACAATACAAAAAAATAATAAATTATATTGCACATGTACTCCAATCTAATAGAATTGCTCCCCTCACCTTATTGGCACATATTGTTACTTAAAGTGCCATCTAAGCATTTCTTATTTTCCATCTAGTATTACTTTCAAATGAAAAGTGTTTTTTAACGTGACATATATTTAAATGCATTAAGTGCATAGTAATTTATGTTACGCTCCTATTCCTCTGCCCTTAATCTTGCCAAACAGCAGTACTTTACAACACTAATATCAACTCTGTCCTCTAACCCAAGCGTCTGTTTGCCACTTTCAGTACTTTCCTCCGCCCACCACTTCCTCCCATCCCTTCCTCTCTCACAGCTTAAGACTTTGCCAACCATTTTATTCATAAAATTCAAAACATGCGCAATGAACTCTTATCTCATAGTAGTTTACACACTCCACCCTCTCAACTAACCAACACACCCAGTCTTCTCCCTTCCCCAATACCACAGCCACTTTGAACGGTTTTGATCCGGCTACAGAGGATGAAGTCTCCAAACTGCTATCATCCACTCGCCTCATTACCTGTCCTCAGGATCCTATTCCATCTCTGCTCATATCTCCCCTCTCTACCACACTAATCCAAGCTCCCACACATATTTTCAACCTCTCCCTTACTACTGGCATGTTTCCATCTTCTCTAAAACATGCCATAGTTATACCCACCCTCAAAAAACCCTCATCTGACTCTGACATTGCATCTAACTACTGCCCTATCTCTCTGCTTGCCCTGGCTTCCAAACTGCTGGAGCGGCTCGTCTATAACTGCCTTACCAGCTTTATTTCCTCTAACTCTCTTCTTGACACCTTCCAATCCGGCTTTCGACCCCAACACTCCACTGAGACAGCTCTCACTAAAGTCACCAATGACCTGCTTACCGTTAAGTCAAAAGGCCACTTTTCAATTCTTCTTCTTCTAGATCTCTCTGCTGCCTTTGACACTGTCGACCATCCACTTCTATTCCACATCCTCTTCTCCCTCGGTATTCGAGACACTGCTCTTTCGTGTTTCTCATCATACCCACAAAATCGATCATTCAGTATCTCCTTCTCTGACACTTCTCACCCCCTGTCTGTTGGTGTACCCCAAGGATCTGTCCTAGGCCCCCCTCCTCTTCTCCATCTACACTTCCTCACTTGGTACCCTCATAAACTCTTTTGGGCTTCATTATCATCTCTATGCAAATGACACCCAAATCTACCTCCCCGCACCAGATCTATCCCCCTCTCTTCTAACACACATATCCAACTGCCTCTAGTATATCTTCTTGGTTGTCCACCGACCATCTCAAACTCAACATGTCTAAAACTGGACTCCTAATCCTCCCTCCCTCTCCCACAGCATCAATTCCTCACATCTCTCTCACTGTCAACAAAGACATCACCCCCTCCTCCCAAGCCCGTTGTCTTGGAGTGCTACTGGACCCCGCCTTGTCTTTCATCCCCCACATACAATCACTAACTAAATCTTGTCTTCTCCATCTAAAAAACATCTTGATAATTCATTACTATCTTACACAAGACACAACTAAAATCCCTATACACTCCCTCATGTTCTCTCGAATAGACTACTGCAACTCGCTTCTTGTTGGCCTACCTACCCACCACCCGACTATCTCAACTTCAATCCATTATGAATGCCTCTGCTAGACTTATCTTCCGTACACATAACGTTCCGTGTCGGTATCACCTCTCTGCCAATCACTCCACTGGCTTCCCTTAGCCTCAAGAATAAAATTTAAAATCATGACCCTAACTTACAAATCCTTCAACAATAACGCTCCCCCTTACATCTCTGCTCTCATCTCCAAATACTTCCCAACCCGCCCTCTTCGTTCTGCTAATGACCTTCTTCTTCTACAACTCTTGTAACCTCCTCTTACTCCCGCCTCCAGGACTTTTCTCGTGCTGCCCCATGTCTCTGGAATTCCTTGCCTCGCTCCACCAGATTATCCTCTTGCCTCAAAACATTTAAAACCTCACTTAAAACGCATCTCTTTAAAGAAGTGTATCACCTTCCACCCTAAGACGCTTATCACCTCTCTCTCCCTCTTTTCCACTCACTATACCTTAGATTGTAAGTCTGAGAGTTTCTATCCTAAGTACCTTGGGAATTCACCATGGACATTGGATTCCTAGCTCAAAGACAGGGCCCTCCTTGCTTTGCTATATGTTAATCTGTATTTATCTTTGAACTTAATTTATGTACAGCGCTACGGAATACGTCTGTGTTATAAAGAAACTATAATAATAATAATAATAATAATAATAATAGTACAATGACATATATTTGAATGCACTAGGTGCTTAGGGGCGGCTGGTGCATAGGTGCAAATGGGCAACCACCCTCCCACAATTAATGCACTGACTTAATCCCCCCATCACTTACTTAATTGTATCATTTATATAATAAAAACTTGTTTTATCATGTTCAATATTCTGTTTTTTGTTGTTTTTTTAAAGCTGCTGTTGTCACTTTAAATTTCAAAGCCCTCTGTGCTGTGGTTAAACACACCAAAGGCGCTCATTGCGAGCCACATGATGAGCACCAAAGGCACTCATCACGGGGCTTGCAATAAACAATGCAAAAGGCAGGGGCCAAAGGCGATCATTGTGAGCCCCGCAAAGAGTGTGGGGCTTGCAATGAGCGCCGAAGGGGATAAGAACAAAGCAGGAAAGTTGAAGTACAAGGGGGAGAGGCTCATGATGAGCCGAGGCTCACGATGAGTGGCAAACAGCATTGCCAGGCACCACTAACCAAACACTGCCATGAAGACCAAGGAACTCTCCAAACAAGTAAGGGACAATGTTGTTGAGAAGTACAAGTCAGGGTTATGTCATAAAAAAATATCCAAATCTTTGATGATCCCCAGGAGCACCATCAAATCTAGCATAACCAAATGGAAATAACATGGCACAACAGCAAACCTGCCAAGAGACGGCCGCCCACCAAAACTGACGGACCGGGAAGGAGGGCATTAATCAGAGAGACAGCACAGTGATCTAAGGTAACCCTGGAGGAGCTAAGGTGTTCCACAGCAGAGACTGGAGTATCTGTACATAGGACGACAATAAGCCGTAGGCTCCATAGAGTTGGGCTTTATAGCAGAGTGGCGAGAAGAAAGCCATTAAAATGGCACATTTTGAGTTTGCGAAAAGACATGTGGGAGACTCCCAAAATGTCTGAAGGAAATTGCTCTGGTCTGATGAGACTAAAATTGAACTTTTCGGCCATCAAAAAAAGCTATGGCTGGCGCAAACCCAGCACATCATCCAAAGAACACCATCCCCATGGTGAAACGTGGTGGCACCATCATACTGTGGGAATGTTTTTCAGCAGCTGGGACTGGGAAACTGGACAGAGATGAGGGAAAGATAGATGGTGCTAAATACAGGGATATTCTTGAGCAAAACTTGTACCACTCTCTGTGTGATTTGAGGCTAGGATAGAGGTTTACCTTCCAGCAGGACAATGACCCCAAACACAATGCTAAAGCAACACTTAAATGGTTTAAGGGGACATCAATACAATAGAAAATCTGTGGTCAGACTTAAAGGTTGCTGTTCACAAGCGCAAACCATCCAACTTGAAGGAGCTGAAGCAGTTTTGCAAGGAGGAATGGGGAAAAAAATCACAGGGGTAAGATGTGGCAAGCTCATAGAGACTTATCCAAAGCGACTTGGAGCTGTGATTGCCGCAAAAGGTGGCTCTACAAAGTATTGACTTTAGGGTTTGAATAGTTATGCACATTGACTTTTTCTGTTATTTTGTCCTATTTGTTGTTTGCTTCACAATAATAAAAAAAAAAAACTTCAAAGTTGTGGGCATGTTCTGTAAATTAAATGATGCAAATCCTCAAACAATCCATGTTAATTCCAGGATGTGAGGCAACAAAACATGAAAAATGCCAAGGGGGTGAATACTTTTGCAAGGCACTGTATGTGTGTGTGAAGGAGCAGAATTACAAATATAAGCTAATTAACCAGTCAAAAATGTTTTTTTCATTAATATTAATTATATTGATTATGTAAAAGCAGCCTATAAACTGAATCAATATTTTTTAAATATTTTTTACAAATTTACATTTCTTTTTTTTTAATAATTAATGTTTTATTTAGGACAAGTCAATTTTATACAACAGTTTAGTGTAACATAGTATAGAAAAGTCTATCATGCAAATAGCAAAACATAAGCACAAAAAGAGTGAAGAACAGATCTGAGATATGCAAAAATCTAAGCATTCTATCCTTCTCAGCCTGTTAAGTCTTCATGATCTAATAAATGTCCAGAGTTTTTAATAAAATGGTGTGGATGAAGCATATAAAAATAAACATGAGATACCGGCTCTTAGCTCCCCAACCATATTGATTTGGACCAACTGAGATCTGGATTCCATATGACCTTCTATTCTATGACGTAACAAGACGTCCTCATATTTTTTCTCTTTTTGATTATCAACCTGCATTCTTAAGTATGCTTGCTTTTAATTATTTTACAAAATATTTAGCTATCATTAAACTTCCTCAGCTTATGTTTACTTGTGTTAACAAATCTAAAATATTCAGTACCTGCGAGCTCCTTCATCATCACTCCAAAAGCCTCCATCCAGATGCGAACCAGCCATCCTCTCCAGCCGCCACCATCCTCCAACTTCCCAAACTCTCCCATCCAATCTCAATCTAGATCTGTATACTATATTTGGACACCAACCAGGGAGCCCACGTGTTAGTAAACCTGGGCATTGTGTTCTGCAATGAATTAGCTATTCTCTCATTTATCATTATATAATTTATCTTTGTTACAACTTCTTTGATTGGCAGTACGGAAGTTTTCCAATTTTTGGCAATGCAATTTTTAGTGGGTCCAAAATTGCCAGAGTTCATTCTGTTCTCTAGATAGATCATAATGTTTCATTCCCAGAAGGCATGTTTCAATTTCGGGTCTCAAACTACTGTTTGTAATTTGTGTAAATAAGTCTGTGAGTTCTCCCCATAGCTTCTGCGCAACGGGACATGTCCACCAGATATGCAGGAAATTCCCTTCTGTTTTGCATCCCCTAAAACATTCTCCATTTATATCTTTATTACATTTTGCCATCCTTTGGGGAGTGTAATAGGTTCTGTGCAATACCTTAATAGAGGTCTCAAGTAGACTATATGTATATGAGCCCCTTGTCAGATTAGTACAGATTCTTTTCCAGGCAATGGCATCTAATTCCTTTCCCAGGTCCTGCTCCCACTTCACCATAAATTTAGTTTTTTGTGTGTTCTGGAACTCTATCAAGTATGAGTATATGTATCCTAGGGTGCCTTTCATCAAGGGTATCTTTTCACAGATAGAGGACCAAGCTGTATGTGTAGGATTCCCATAAATATGGATTAACGAGGAGATCCAGTGTCTAAACTTCCGATAGTTCCACAGCTCCCTCTCTGGAATTTGGAACCGGGATATGATAGAAGTATGTGTTAACAGAGCCTCCGTGGAAAACCATTCCCCTATTCTCTTTAAAGGGCTAGTCAGCCACCATGTTTTAGAATTTGGGCTAATAGTGTCCTCAAACTCGGGGAAGGATGTTAAGGACATCAGTGGTGATAGGGTTGGAATCAAGTTGCTCAATTTTTTAAGCCTATCCCAGGCCTTAAGGGTCGTAGAAATTATTGGGTTAGTATGTCTGAATCTCGTGTCTATCTTTGCTATCTCCCAGATCACCGTATCCCATGAGTGGGGTTTCATCTGCCAATTTTCAATAAAAGTCCACAGCGGTTGTAGTTTACTAGAATGGGTTACAGGGATGCACGCCAGCCGTGCTGCTTGTAAATAAAGCCTCAGATTGGGACAAGAAAGACCCCCTTTTTGCCTATTCCTGTACATTGTTTTCCTCGCAATACGTGGTGGTTTATTACGCCAGATAAATCTAAACATTGTATTCTGGAATTGATCTATTTCCCTCATACATAGGTTAATTGGTAAAGTACGGAAGAGATACAGAATTTTTGGGAGCACTGTCATTTTTATTGATGTTATACGTCCCGTCCATGATATTTGGTATTTAGACCAGGTCCTTAAGTCTTCTGTCAGCTGCCTAATTAATGGTGGGAAGTTAGCTTTATATAGACCCGCCAAATTTTTGGTAAGCTTAACTCCCAGGTACTTGATTGAATTTTTAGGCCATTGAAAATTGAACGCCCCCTTCAATGTTTCTATCATAGGTCCTGGAACCCCTACCCCCAAGGCCTCAGTTTTTTCCTCATTAATTTGTAGCCCTGACATGGCCCCAATTTCCCTTAAAGTAGACAATAATTTAGGAATAGAGTTTACAGGGTCCGTTAGAGTGCATAAGAGATCATCTGCGAATAGAGAGCATTTCAGGTGGTGGTGACCTATCTGCAGACCCCTGATCTCCCCTTCTCCTCTTATCTTTTGAGCCAGAGGCTCAATAGCCAGAGCAAAAAGCAGTGGAGACAGGGGACACCCTTGCCTGGTACCCCGCTGAATGTTTACGAAAGCCTCTCCTGTCCCGGGCATTCTTATATGAGCTTCAGGGCTTTTATATAGTGTTTTGATTAGGCGTATAAAGTTTCCTTTAATATCAAATTTAGCTAGCACTGCATATAGGTAAGGCCACTCTACTGTGTCAAATGTCTTTTCCATATCCAGTGCCAACACACAAAGAGGTGTCTTACTTTGGGAGGCCAGGTGTATAACATTCATGGTCCTACGGATATTATCTACCGTTTGTCTATGTTGTAGGAACCCGGTCTGGTCCTTGTGTATTAGGGTTGGGAGAAACTTTGCCATCCTATTTGCTATCATTTTTGTTAATAATTTAATATCCCCGTTCATGAGGGAAATGGGACGATCATTTTTCGGCTCCAGGGGATCCCTCCCCTCTTTAGGGAAGATTACTAAGTTTGCTGTGCTGAGTTCCGGGGGCATAGATCCCCCACTAAGTATGGCATTAAACAGACAGCTAAGATAAGGGGCTAAAATGTTCCCAAATACTTTATAATAAGAGTTGGTGAAGCCATCCGGCCCTGGGGCTTTCCCTGATTTCAGACTTTTAATGGTTTCTAATATCTCCTCTACACCCACTTCCGCATTCAAATCCTCCATATTTTGCTCTGAAGCTTTAGGAAGATCGCAGGAATCCAGATAGGATCTAAGAGCTTCCGGGCTCGGGTTTATTTTTGTCGAATAGATCGAATGATAAAAGTCCCTAAATGTGTGTTTGATTTCGCTCTGACTCACTGTTATCTTCCCAGCCCTAGTTCTAATCCTCAGAATTCTGGACAATACTGCTTTAGACCGAAGCTTCCGTGCCAGAAAGGAATCTGGTTTATTAGCTTTGGAATAAAACAGCTGATTCGTCCGTCTCAGGGCACTCTCTGTCTTGTGCGAAAACAAGGCATCAAGTTCTAATCTAGTGTCATCTATTCTATGGCGGACTCTGGTGGAGGGGTGTGTTTGATTCTGTAGTTCTAGATCTCGTAACTTTGTAGTAAGTTCCTGTTCCTGACGTATACTATTTTTTTTTATGGCAGATGCCATCTTGATACACATCCCCCTGATATAGGCCTTATGGGCCATCCACACCCATCCTATATTAGATCCCGGGGTATTATTTAGCTCAAAATATTGTTGCAATTCTTTCTGTATCTGGCCCGTTAGCGCCGTATCTGTTAACATACGTTCATTAATTTTCTAGGAATATGGAGTCCTTGAGTCTCCACCAAGATCCATATCCAAGGAAACTGCTGAATGGTATGACCACGGGCATACCAAAATTTCCGAGCCCCTGGTTTGGTCAAAAAACTTAGAGGTTACCAAAATCGTGTCTATCCGTGAGTAGGTCCCATGCGTATGTGAGTAGTAAGTGTATTCGCGACTATTAGGATGATATCCCCTCCAGGCATCCACTAAGCCCATTCTGTCTAATACCCCTTTAATCTGTTGTAGTTTCCGCGAATATCTATTAGTGGCCTGGGAACTCGAACGATCTAGTCCATGCTCTAACACAAGGTTGAAGTCCCCCCCTATCACCACCAGACCATCTGACCAGGGTTCTACTTTTTTCAGCATGTGTAGTAAACTTTTATGGGGTGCCACTGTGTCCGCGTAGAAGGATACCAGCGTAAGTTTGACTTCTTGAATTGTTCCCCGCAAAATGACATAATGCCCATCCTTATCTATCAATTTGGAGTCTATCTGAAAGGGAAAGTTATGGTGAATAAGAATGGTGGCTCCCGCTTTTTTGGACCTTTGGGTTGAAGAGTGGAAAATGGGATATTCCTTGTTTAAGTACGAGGGAATATGATTCTTTGCAAAATGCGTTTCCTGCATAAAAATTATAGATGGTTTCTTAGTTTGATAATACAGGAAAACTTTCCTTCTTTTAAATTGGGAATTAAAGCCCTTAACATTGTGTGTTAAAAAACTATACTTCTCCTTCAGAACTCTAGCCATTTCTGACCTGCCTCCCGAGATAGTTTGGTCTAATCATCTTACCTTGTTTTAGTGTTAGCCGGACTGGATGGGGCAAACAGAGAGGCGCTTGAGCCAAAACAGAAGGCTCCTTGAAGCTGTTGCAGTGATGAGATTCGAGCACGCAATTCTGGGAATGAAAAAAATAGCAAGAAGACAAGTTAACAATTGAGGAGTTCACAAGAAGATCAATATCCTCGCAGTTACCGAGGAGTACTATCATACATATTGTTTTTAATACACATAACTTCCTACGCCAATCGTAAATCCTGGCTTCTAGGGGAGAGAGTAATGGACCTGCCATTCTCTAATACAGCCCCGTTAGAAAGGGGTAATAGAATTCTTTGAGGTACAAAAAGTTCCAACTAAGGAGAGGGGGGATACCCTCGACAGTGCAGATTATTTAACCAACATTATAACTAGCAGCATATTAACTAGCTGAAAAAGAAAGAATCACAACTGTAAAAAAAAAAAACATTTTTGAAGATTAACAAGTTCTCCAGACACCGAAATCCAGATAAATTAGTCCCATACATCAGCAAGAAAAATTCCTAGACCCCTCCAGCTTGGGGCTCAGCTGATTTTCTTATTTATTTTTTTTCTTTCCCTGTATTTTCAGAGTCTTTGTAATTATTGATTATTGAGTTCCTTCCAATTCTATGCAAATCCTCAATTCCTCTCCCCGAGTCTTGGTATGTCTTTCTGGAGGGAAAGTCAAGGCCTCTAACATGTCAGCCTCTCCAAGTCTGTTTTTACTCCTGAGAGGAATTTACATTTTTTTAAAGATAATAATGTTTAAAATGGAGAGTCATGCAGAACCAACTTAGGGTGCAACATTCTTGTTCTGGTCTGTTGGTAAATTATCACCCTGCGCTTCTGTAGGTGCTAGATGTTCATCCCATGTGCTGTTTAGTCTCTGTTTTTTAATTCATCTATTTGCTCATCTAACACATTATTTATTTATGCAGCTTTACTCTCAGTATATTTGCAGTATAGTATCTGCTTGTATCATTATTGGCTCAGTTGTAAAATATCTGACCTAGGCTCTTAGTGATAGATAGAGGGGTATGGAGATGGGGGGGGGGTATTGAGGGAGGGAGGAGAGGTGTAGAAGGAGAGATGGATAGAAAGGGAGATGGATAGAGGGAGAGAGAGGGATAGAAATGGCATTCAATCCATCTATCTAACTTTCTATCGCCCTCTCCATCCCTTCCTCTTTCTCTATCCCCCTCTCTCTAATGTAAGGGGAGGGGCCAGTTCTCTGTTTTCCACCTTACTAAGTTGGAAAGTCACCAGCCGCCACGGACCAAATTGGCAGAAAAACAGGCACAAGAATTGTATATAATATGTATGTATGTATATATATATACATACATACATATAATATTATTTCCACAAATACTGTATTATATTTAAGGTTGCAGTACAAGGCTAGAAAAATGCAGAAGGAAATTGGGGAGTATGCAGTAAGTGACATCACAGGGGTCTATATGTGTGTCATCAGTAATATCATGGATAATGTCACCTAATGTCATTGATGATTAGGTCATCAGAAAAAGCCTTTTCCTAGGCTTTAAGTTGCTCCATACTGCTCTGCAACCGTAATTTAAGCTAATACATTTTCAGTGTTTTCTCAATTTCATTGTAATGATAATATTTTTTGATAAAAAAAACTGTATTCTATTTATTTGTAATCTAAAAATGACACAACTAATTTTATTAATGTATTATATTATTTGAAATAAAAAAAATTACTTTTACCTTTCCTAATCAACTGACACATGAACATACATGCTTACAAATATAAGCCAATGCCGTTTAAGGCCTTTAAAGATTCATAGACAGCTCCATGCAGATAACATCATTGTATTTTTTCTTTTTTATTTATGAATGGAAATTATGGCTGGATAACAAGGACAAAGGAAAATTACATGTAAAATTAATTTTAAAATATTCTCATACACGGTTGTTTTTGATGAAACAAAGACCTACAAATTGAACATGGGGAATGTCTGCAAGTTATCCCTCAGCATAACGGAAAACATGTTTCCTGTTTGCATTGGGACAATTATAAAAGTTTTCACATAAAGGACTTCTTATGAGGATAATGACACATCCCACTGATATATACTGTAGAGACGAGAGCCTGGGGTCCACAATATGACTCCTAGGTGCTTGTTGAGGGGCTCACTACATCAGCGCTGTAAAATGTGCTGTCTGGATTTACATTTCCTGGGGAAGGAGCAGCGCAGTATTCCTGGAATAATATTACATACAACAGTGGCGGAGCTAGTGAATGGAAAAAAAATGTTGGGCTCCCCTCTGGTGCCAACTTATATATATATATATATATATATATATATATATATAAAAGCAGAGCGCTCCCGACGGGGTTCGCGTCCGGCTCTTTCACGTTTTTAAGGAGGAAAACACAGTAGGCTTGTCAGAGGCTTAATTTTACGGCTGTTTATTTGTAAGCGCCAACAGAAAGAAAAACAGTGCTTATCCTCAGCAATTAAATAAAATTCTACATAAACGGGCTCACTATAACCTGGAACACCCTGACTAGCCCTGAGCCCGCTTCTCGGCCTGCAGGTAGAATTATACAGTCCACAGTGTAGGTTCTCTGCTTGATTCTTGAATCTCTTGAGGACCTTTTTCCTCTTCTCTCTCTGTCAATAGTGGGTGAAGCATAGGGCCCACCCTTCTCCCCCTTATGCTTCACCCCAGGGACCCTTGTCACCCTCTTGTGATGAGGGACTATTACTCTCTCTTAATACTCTCTTCTCCCTGGGGCATTTGTAATCCTTTGCTGGGTATGATGACAATAATATGTATTGGGCACCAACCTTTCATCCCTTATTGTATCCGGCTTCTTAGGAATGGGGTCTTCAGATAAATCCTTACACAGTGGATTATCTTCTATAGCACAGCAGTCTTCTCTGTGAGCAATCTCTGAAATGCAGCAGCCTTCTTGACTGCCTTGCTCCAGCACAAATCCCAGCTCTCAGGATCCAAACAGCAGCTGAGCTGTCCAGGGTTTTCTTCTTTAAACACACTGCAGCTACACACAGCTCACAGCTCTTAGACCCAAGCCTAAGTGAGAGATTCCACCCCATCTCTTTGCTGCTCTTAAAGGCAGTTCACAGCTGGGCTTCCATTAGCCTCTAACTGCCTGGAGTTAACTCTTTCCATTCTTAGGTGAGAAGTCTTACAGAGCTCTCTTGTGACCCCTGGTGGCCCTCCATTACAATATATATATATATATATATATATATATATATATATATATATATATAGTAGACTCTCAGTAAACCAGAACTCAATCAACCAGAACTCTCAAGCAACCAGAAAAAAAATAATACTGTACTTTAACTAAAATAAAAAATTTACAGGACTAAACAAATGCCAAGAGCTAGGTTGTCATGCCACAACATGCTTACAGGTACCTAGATTTAATTCCACAAAATGCTTACAGGCACCTAGATTTCATTCACTGTATTTGTCTTCTTTCCCCCTCTCCCTCCCCCCCTCGTCTCCTTTCACCCTCTTCCTCCCCTGTGTCTCCCTTCCCCCTCTCACTCCCCTGTGTCTCCCTTCCCCCTCTCCCTCCCCTGTGTCTCCCTTCCCCCTCTCCCTCCCTTGTGTCTCTGTTTCCCCTCCTCTCCCTCCCTTGTGTCTCCTTTTCCTCTGCTCACCCTCCCTTGTGTCTCCTTTCCCTCTCAATCCCTTGAGTCCCATTTCCCCACTACTCTCCCTCCCTTGTGTCTCCTTTTTTCCCTCCCTTGTGTCTGCTTTCCCCCTCGTGTCTTCTTTCTTCTTTACCTTCCCCACCAGGAAAGAAATGGTACAAAATTGTATTGAATGGGGTTAATAAACTTGGATATGGTATATATCCTTGTTTTTCATTAATGCGTTGCCAGTATTTTAAGTTGTTCTTAACAATGTATGATCCTTTCATTACATTTTTAACTGGATATTTTTCAGCAAAAATCAAGGCACTCAGATCTTGTTCCGGTATAAAAGATTTTTCTATCTGGAGCCAAGTATATTTATTTTTATGGTCCAACCATTTCAAAGTATGTGATAACAAAATGGCATCATAATAAAATGTAATAAGTGGATACACAATACCACCATTACTAAATCTTCTAACCATTATCAGTCTTTTCAACCTAATGTGTTTACTGGAGTGTATAAATTTGTTGATTAAAACTTGAAAACGAATAATCCAAACCGATGAAAACCGATCGGTAGACACTGAATAATGTAATTAATTCTTGGTAGAATAACCATTTTAATACTAGCTATTCTGCCCGAGAACGTCAAACGCAGATCTCTCCAATATTTAATGGTTTGTTCACATTTATCAAAAATCTTTCTAGAGTTAATTGAGGTCATATGGCTTATATTTTCACAAAAGGTTATACCCAAATGGTTACATTTGTTTATATTCCATTTAAATGGGAAAGTTAGCCTCCAGAACTTTTTTTATTAGATATGTTAATCATCAAGATTTCTGATTTTAAAGAGTTTCATTTATAGTTGGAAATAAAGCCAAATTTGATAATCTAATTCTGCAATTCAGTAAGAGATTCCCTGGGTTGAGTAAGTGACAAAAATTACGTCATCAGCAAATAAGGGGATTTTGTGTTCTCTCTCTCCCACCCTCACACCACCTATACCAGTTGAACTTCTGATCACTTCCATTAATGGTTCCACTAATAAAGTAAACAGAATGGGAGAGAGAAGACACACCTGCCTTGTGCCCTTACCGATTTCAAAACCCAGGGAATTAAAGTGGATTCTGGCTACCGAAGCTGATGGCCTAGAGTATAGAGCCCCTTTTGGCGTGTAAGCCAAATCTGCCCAGACCCATTTCAGACAATGTCAGTTTCATGTACTCCCACCCTACCCTGTCAAAAGCTTTCTCAGCGTCCAAAGACATGAATAGTGTGGGAGTACCTGAATTTTTAGCAACAGTTATTAGCTTCATCAATTTCCTGATATTGTCAGAACCATGCCTACCAGGGATGAAACCCGATTGATCTATAGAGATCAGTTTATCAACTATTTTTCCGAGTCTGATAGCTTACATTTTAGAATATAATTTCAAATCAGCATTCATAAGTGAATGTGGTCTATAGCTAGAGCATAATCGTAAATTTAGATTTTTTTTTAGGGATAACAATAATAGTAGCTTTTAACATTTCATAGAAAAGATTACTGTAGCCATCTGGGCCTGAAGTAGTAAGGGCTTTTAATGACATCAATAATTTCTAATTCTGAAATTGGTGCATTCAACAATTCAGCTGCAGATATCTTTGGTAATTTGTATTACACAAAAAATTATTGAATGTCCTTAACTGAAGGCGTTTTAAAAGAAGGATCTTGTTAAAGACTGTATAGTTTTTTTTATAAGCGGCAAAAGCTTTAGCAATTTCATTGGGTTTAGTAACCTATTCTCCTTCACTGAACAAACCTTCAATTCTAGTATTTTGTTATTTCTTTTTAATATTGTTTGCCAATATTTTACTCGATTTATTGTCATAGTGATAACATTTTTGATGTAGTCGCCATATGGCTTTATCAGAAATTAATTGATTAATGTTATTTATTTGATTTTGTATGTTTTTAATCTCCATTGAGATTGTGTATTTTGGGATTTAATTTTCTCCAAATTATACAATTGTATCAATAATTTGCGCAATGGAGCGCCTTTGTTTTATCGAATGGCCTTTCATTTTAATTAAAATGCCTCTAATAAATGCTTTAAAAGACGTCCATAACATACTTTTAGATGGAACTGAGGTTTTTTTTTAAATCAAAAAATTCCCTATTTTGGGAGATAAGATAGTTCTTATGCTTATCATTGATAATTAAAGAGTCATCCAATTTTCATGTTGGTTTTGGCCTCTTCTCAGATGCTAATTTATTCTTTATGGTGACATCAGCATGGTCAGATATTGTAATAGGGCCTATTTCAGCCTGTAATTTTAAGTTCATAGTCAATGTGTCCACAAGAAAAAATCTAATCTGGAATACATTTTATGAACTAGAAAAAAAAAAGAGTAATCAGCCGGATTAGGAAATAAAATCCTCCAGGCGTCAAACAATTTTTGACAATAGAAAAGTTTAAAAAACTATGTAAAATTATATCTTAGATCAAAATCCATTTGGCCGAAATTAGGTATCTTAGTCTTATCCCAATGGGTTTCTTGAAGGAACAAAATATCAACTTTCTGTTTCATTAATCTTAGTATAGAGTTCCTTTTGCTATGAGAGTTTAAACCTTTTACATTGAAACTTATAAATTTAATTGACATGAATTTTCAAGTTTATTATAATAAAGTGTTACTGTTCTATTGGTACTTGTGTATACAGAGAAAATTTTTAAACACATAATAAATAAGAAAATTTCTAATCTAAGCATTATCAGAGTTTGAACAAGACTGATTATCTTTACTAAACAATTAAACAATTTGACTTTCATATCATTCATGCCACCAACCATACTTTTACGTATCTTAAAAAACATTAATAAAGACCTTTTGCTAGGCTGTAAGACGATGTACGAAATGTACTACCGAATTCAGTCGGGGGATAAGAGTGTGTAACTTAGGTTTTACCTTCTTAGTTCCCTTAATCTTGTGATAAGTGATATATACTAAGTGATGTTTAAATTTAACAAATTCTAATCTACATAATAAGAGTTTCTGTAAAAAATGTAATGAGGGAAACAATAATTAGAATGTATATATTAATACAAGTTGCATGCCTTAATTTGACATTTTTAAACGTGAAAATGTATATTTTCGGGGGCGGAGTTAGCGTTCAAACGAGACGGACGTGTCTGTGGGAGCTCCGTGTTGCTGGCTGCAAACCAGGGGCCTATATCTTGCCCAACTAGCTGATGTGACGCCAGGAACATCGGGGAGAGGAAGGGGAGGTGATCCCGATCCCCCGCGGGACGCCCTACACCGAGGCTGGAGCCGGCCGGGAGACGAGCCAGCAACCCAGCAGGCAGAGGCGTGCAACCCCAGCAGGGGAGCGCCTCTGCACGAGAAAAGCCACCCTACCAGCCCCAGATCAAGAGAGGGGCGCCGGGGAGCGGACCAAGCCGAAGGGGGACCCCCTGGAGAGCAGGCATGGAGAGAGGAAGGTGAGAGAGAGAGAAGAAGGCCCGCAGTGGAGCCGACGGCCATTTTGGGAGGTAGAGGAGGTGGCTAACGGCCTCCATGGGAGCCCAGGAGTCATAAACTGGTGCCCAGGAGACTACGGACAACCCTGGGGAGACCTCCGGGGACGTCTGGTTCCGACCGGAGGGTCACAAGGGCAATACAGAGGTGGACAGAGCCCCCAGAAGCAGAGAGAAAAAGCCCGCAAACGGCGGCCATCTTGGGCGCCCTCACACGTGGGCCTGTAGGTTCCTTCCATCACAGAGGGGGAATAAGCTTAAGCTAAGGCTTTTCTGATACTCCCATCCTGGACAAATGCCTGGACACTTCTCTAATATAGCCCATGCAGCTTTTGCTTCACAATAATTGTCTTTTAACAGATACCCTTTCAAGTGCTTGGGACACCAGTGTATACAAATACCTGAGGGAGAAAGCATCCCTGCTTCCCTTACATCTGAGACTGTCTCCATATGTTTCCATAAACACTTCTCCTATTTTACCTCATCTAATTGCATATAAACAGCTCCTCACTGGGCAAGACTTTGTGAATCAGTAGGACAAGAGTGATCTGCCTCTTCATAGGCAAATATAAAGACAAGGTTGAGCAGCCTGCACTGCTGCATTTCTACATCTCTACCCCCACCCGGTGGACATGTGGAGTACTACAGAAACAACCTGGCAATACATGAATAATATACTGCTGGATGCAGCACTGTAAACCATCATAGAGGGTTGTTACAAACTGACCCATTCTATACGCTAAATGGCATGTCACCCTAATCCAACAGGCCTTAAAACAAAGGCGAGACTCTGTGCAATATCTATACAAGAGCATTTTGCCTACATAGGCAGGCACAGGGTTGGCTTGTCTCCAGAATTCTTGACTTCAACATGGCCTAAGAGCAAAATGGGACCCGACAACACAGCCAGCAGAGGTCGTCACTACACCTACAGAGCCTAACATATGACACAATCTCACTCACTGGAGCCCTTAGCAAAGTTTTAAGCGCCGCCTCTCACTGCATATTGAACTGTGCCGAATCCTCGGCAGATTTTTAGCGGTTTCCTCTATGTAAATCCCCTCAAGATGCCGAAACCCAAACGCTCATCCTCAGCGAAGGGTATACAGGAACATTTTCCACCAAAGGCCGTCCGGCACATATCTCCTGGTGACTCTATTTCAGAACACTCGGAATGCTCCGACCAGGAAGAGAACCCCAAAAGACCTCCCCAACATGTGGATCTATCGGCCAGGTCAGTGGCCACGATTGAGCGGCTTCTGGCAAAGGCGATTGAACCCCTCAGGCAGGACCTAAAAGAACCTGGATATCACATTACTGACCAGGTAGTGGAGGCCCAGGAAGGAGACCGGTCCTCTAAAGCAGAACACATCCCATATAACCGATCTTGCAGACAAGATAGAGGACCTGGAAAACCGGTCTCGCTGCCACAACATCCGCGTCAGATGCATCCCAAGGGCCATTCAAGACCTACCAAACTACCTGAGAAATACTGTGGAGGCAATTCTTCCCAACCAGTCTGAAACTATGTGGGAAATTGAACGAGTTCATAGAGCTCTAGGAGGCGCGAGGAGCCCAGATGCCCCTAAAGATGTCATAGTCAGATTCATGAGGCAGCAGGCGAGGGATCTACTACTATCAGCAACCAGGAAGCTGCACACAGTGAAGGGGCCTGACGAATCGCCCTTACAGTTCTATGCTGACCTGTCCCCAGAGACTCTTCACAAACGGAGACTGATGAAACCGGCTATTGCTATTCTTCTCCAACACAAGATTCAATACCGCTGGAAATTTCCATTCACCCTCACCTTCACATTTCAAGGTGCAACCTACACCACCCGCACACCAGAAGACTGCTTGTCAGTGCTGAAGTGCTTACATCTATGTACGGAGGCCACAATGGAATTGGGGCAGGAGCAACCTCTTCCGCCCATCCCTAGACGGCAGTGAACTCAGGTGACAGCCCAGATCCAGGGCAAGCAAGCCTCCATCTCCGGGGAACCAAGCAGCTTACTGGACAGTGCCAATGGCATACAAAATAAGCACAAGACCCGCACGGACAATGTTGGCCCTGCTGCGGAGGTCAAGTCGGGCTCCTGACCCGACTGGCCTCTCCTTCAGGGGACTCTGATAGAACTCCGATAAAGGCTAAGTTTTCTGTTAAGGGCCCATAGACCCATATTAAGGGCTTTGATTTGTATTAAAAGAATAATTTTACCTAATCTGTTATTACTTTTATAGATTGCCAGGTTATTATGTTCCCCACTTTATGTGGATTAGATTTCTCTTTACCATTTGGAGAAATTGAAGAAGGTTACTTTTTAGACT
Organism: Discoglossus pictus; assembly: GCA_027410445.1. NCBI lineage: Eukaryota > Metazoa > Chordata > Amphibia > Anura > Alytidae > Discoglossus > Discoglossus pictus. The sequence continues at coordinate 372,966,847 of CM050165.1, read as the reverse complement.
AAACGCTTAAAACACTTAATTTTGGTATCACCCTGTAGTCTAACTAAACGGATATACCTCGCTGAAGCACGACTGACTTTCTTTCTTTGTATTTTTCTCTTCCCACTAGATAGCAGAAAAATTGGATTATCAGCCGCAGACCAACTGATGTTGAGTGCAGCTGTTGGCGTCCGGGGCTTCTCCTTGCCCTCCCTCCTACGAGATCACCTCTCAGGTGAAGACATACACCTGGGGTCCCACACTGAGTTTTCAATGGCTCTGTCTAACTACACTCTAATAACCCATAATGTGAAGGGTTTCAATTCCCCTTTTAAGAGGCGGAAGGCTTTTGCATTCTATAAAAAAACATAAACCTGCAGTTATTCTTATGCAGGAAACCCAAATTCCTACACAGGGATTACCCCACCTATTTCCTGGCCACCCTCCCTACTAAGACAGCTGGCTGTGCAATCCTTCTACATAAAAAAATTCCATTTCTGGTAGAAAGTAACTTTGTTGACAAAGAGGGTAACTATGTAATGGTGACTGGTACTATCGGGGGGGTCAGAACGACTTTAGTTTCCCTATACTCTCCCACTACCTCGCCCTACACAACTTTAATTGGCATGTTGAAAACAATCGAATCCCAAGACTTGGGAAGGCTGATGGTTGAGGGGGACCTAAACCTTACCTTGGACTCGACTCTGGATAGATCAGGGGAGCCCGCTAAGAACAGATTCCCCAGCAGAACCAATCAGATTGAGTCCTTGCTTGATAGCCTGGGGCTGGTCGATGCCTGGAGGGATATACACCTGGTTAAGAGAGAATATACATTCTATTCCTCAACCCATTGGACATACTCTAGGATTGATGCTATCTTTGTTGGCTCCCCCCGATATGACTCAATTTTGAAAACTGAGATTGTACCCTGCCCCTGGTCAGACCATGCCGTGGTAGTCATTGAGATGGAGCTGGGGCCAAATTTACAACCCCCCTACACTTGGAGAATAGACGAATTCCTATTGACTAATCCAAGTAGCGCGGAAGTAATTGCAAAGGACTTAAAGCTATTTTTTGAGACTAATGTCTCTCCTGAAACTGGAGCCGGCTGGCTCTGGGTTGCCCGTAAGGCCTTTATTAGAGGAACGGCCATTAAGCTGGCCTCAACCCTAAGGAAAAACCTTAGGCAAAAGGAGGCAGACCTTACAAGGACACTAAAGAGGCTGGAAGAGGTAAACCAGCAGAACCCTTCCCGTAAGGGATGCAGGTTAGTTGACAAGACAAGGCTTGAACTAGATGGCATACTATTGTATCATAGTGAAAGGGCTATGAGGAAGATGAAACACCTATATTATTGGAACGCAAATAAGCCTGATACTATGCTTGCTAGAAGACTAAATAATACATTTTCCCAACATAGAATCTCCCGTATTAGAAGGTCAGATGGTCAAATTTCCTGTAGCCCTAATGACATCCAGAAAACGTTTCAGGACTTTTACCAAGCTATATACTCCTCCCAGGCCCATATAAGTGAATCAGATATTGACTCCTTTCTAGGGTCGCAAGACCTCCCCAGTGTTCTGGACTACCACTTAGAAACACTGAACTCAGATGTGTCCCTAGAGGAAGTTAAATCTGCCATTTTGGGTCTTAAGCTGGGCAAATCCCCAGGGCCAGACGGCTTCACTAATTTGTTCTACAAACATTTTTAACCCCTGCTTACCCCCTATTTAATGCCCTTCTTTAACGCCATGCCCCCTGAATTGAACCAGGCTGCTCTGGTGGTCTTTCCAAAGGAGGGCAGGGATAATTTAGAGGTCAAAAACTATCGCCCTATTTCCTTGATCAATGGAGACGTAAAAATTCTGGCCAAAATCATGGCCAACCGTATCTCTTAATTCTTGCCAGATTTAATTCACAAGGACCAAGCAGGATTCATCCCCTTTAGGGAGGCCAGGGACAGCACCTAGCAAATAAATCTAACATCCCATTATGCCTTTTAGCTCTAGACATAGAGAAGGCGTTTAACACGGTGGAATGGTCATATACTGTATGTATAAAACACTAGACAAGTTCGGATTTAGGGGATGTTTTATTAACCTGCTTAGAAGCTACTATGACTCCCCAATAGCTCATCTAAAGTTACCAGGAGTACATAAAGCAAATATCCAAATTCAAAGAGAGACTAAGCAAGGGTGCCCACTTTCCCCACTGTTATTCGCACTTGCCATGGAGCCATTAGCGCGAGCAATTACAGCTAATCCAGACATTCAGGGGGTTCGTGTAGGACACCAGCACCTTAAATGTTCACTTTTTGCAGACGATTTATTATGCACCCTGTCCAGCCACTCTAGCTCTATACCAGCTCTCATGCCAACTATTAAGGTGTTTAGCAAAGTCTCAGGCCTTAATTTAAATGTGGAGAAAACGGAAGCTCTGGGGATGGGTATGTCGCAAATTGAGATTGATAAGCTTAAATCAGAATATAATTTGAGCTGGTCTACTCAGTATATAAAATACCTGGGAGTAAAGATCACTTCCAAATTTCCCCCCCTTGTCTAAGTCCTTGACTGAAGACATGCAGAAGTGGGCTAATTTTCATATCTCATGGACGGGCCGTATAGCTGCAGTAAAAATGAGTGTTCTGCCTAAACTGCTATACCTATTTAGGACACTTCCCATACCAATCCCACACAAGGAACTGGATAAGTTCCAGAACAGCATGTTTTGGTTTATTTGGGTCAATAAGCGTCCTCGTATCTCCAGACAGGTAATGTTTAAACATAAAAATAGAGGCGGACTAGCGTGTCCCAACTTTAGGTTCTACCTTAGGGCAGCTCAATTGGCCCCATTTGCCCAGGTTACACTCTGTTACCCACCAGCCATCCTGGGTATTCCTAGAAAATCAGCAGATGCTTCCGCACAGCTAGGATAGGTTGATCTGGATCCCCAAGGAATTAACTCCCTTTAATACGCATCACAACCCTATGATCTCCCTAACTCTTCAGGCTTAGGGGTGGGCCAACTCCAGGTGTCGACTTAGCTCAGGTTTGTCTCCCTTACTATCAGTCACGTCCTTTCCACAAATCCTAAAAGACACGAGCTCCATCTCCAAATTTTGGTGGACCTCTAGAAACCTTGACCGGGTAGGAAACTGGGTACAAAACGATAAACTGTTGACCTACCACCAATTCTGTACAACCCACGATCTACCAGCCACGGAAATGTATAATTATTTGAAAATTAGAAGTTGGGCCAGCAAGACTCTGAGAGAATTAGGACCCCCTAGGCCCTCCTGGATGTCTATTGTATGTAGAAGCCTCCCTCTCATGAAAGGGGTTTTTGGTTCGCTATATGGCATCTTTCAAGACTCCACCGGCATCCAGAAACCTAAATTTATGAAACAATGGGAAAAGGACCTGGGGGTAGAATGGGATTGGGACAAGTGGACAGAATCTTGCTCCAACCTCTCCAGAGGTTCCCTCAATGCATCTCTGCTAGAGACGGCTGCTAAAATATTGCACAGAGCCTACTGTACGCCCGATAAATTGCAGAAGTTTAAGCCACACAAGAGCAATAAATGCTTTTGGGGCTGCCAACAAGTAGGGGACCATATTCACATTTGGTGGTTATGTCCAACTATACAGAAAACATGGAATCAATTAGCCTCCACACTTTTTCAAAAGGTGGTCTCACCCTCTATGGAGTCATGCCTGTTGGGGGGTACACATCAAGAATCTTTCTCAATCTCAAAATAAACTATTTCAATTATTGGCACTGGCTTCCAAAATACACATAGCTAGCAGATGAAAAAAATTGACACTGAACTTTCAGGAGGTAGTCAGGAAGATCAATTACCTCTTTATCAATGAGAGATTAACCCACATTATCCTGGATAGTCTCCCCCAGTTTCTGGCAATCTGGGAACCTTGGGTAGCATCCTCAATAAGTGTTCCTCTGATATAACATCCAAATTCTGCTACAACGAAGGCAGGAGGGGGCATGGAGTAAAGGAGTCCTTGAGGTTCTTCGGCTGCAATACCAAGGTAAATGTCATGTGATGAACAGTGTGGTATCTTAGTGAGGACTGTAATGGGCAAACTTAGTGGAGGCCATTTTAGCTATTTTAGCTTATATGGTTTATAAGTTTATATATTTAGTTAACAGCACTATGGTTTAACTATCCATTCCAATGTCTGTTCCTATGTGTTATCTCTACTTTTCTTTCTCTTACATTCTCATTTGTTGTTAATTTTACTGGTCACTATGTTCTACATTGATAGAAATTTTAAGTTATTATATATGACTAGAATATTGCCCATCAAAAAATGACGGCAATGAAAGTGTAAGTGAGCTAAGGGTATTTGGTGTATATAATGTGTCTGATGTAGCGTTGTTCGCTTTCTATGTCGTGCAAGTTTTTCGGAATATGCGTAGCTGTTTGGTGGTCTTTTTCGGAATATCCGTAGGTGTTTGTGGTGTTTTGCGTGTTTATGGTAGTGTTTTGCGTGTTTAGGGACCTTTAGCCTCGTTTTCATTTTGTTCGGCGGCCATTTTTTCTCTCGCTTAGGGGATTTTCCGGTCTCTAAACTCCGAAATTTGTGGTTAAATGAAGGTGTAACTTCACTTGCAGAGGTCCTCAGTGCCCCCCCTTGCTGTGAGTAACCTTTTAATGTGTTTGTTGTTTGTATTTGTTGTGTTTGTAATGTTTTTGGTATTGCGCGGGTTGCGTCCTTGTTTTCTAATCTCGTAGGTGTTTTTCGGCAAATCCGTAGGTGTTTGGTGGTGTTTCGCGTCTTTAGACTGCTGTAGCCTCGTTTTCGGTTTTTTCGGCGCCCATTTTTTCTCTCGCTTAGAGAATTTTTTAGTGTCTAAACTGCTTTAATTTTATTTAAATTGAGGTGTAACTTTAGTTTTTGAGGTCCTGGATGCTCCCTCTTGCTGTAGGTAAGCTTTTTATGTATTTGTTGTATTTTTTATGTTTTGATGTGCACAAGTGGCGGACGTTTTTTGCAAGGTCGTAATGGGTGGTAACGTGTCTCGTATTTTGTTTGCGACGTAAAGTTTGCGAGGGTCGCAGTTGCGACGTAAAGTTTGCGAGGGTCGCAGTTGCTGGCAAGGAGCACCTTCGGCGCAAGCGTTAGCAACAACTCGTATGCTCACAACTATATATGTGATGAGTGACCACACCTCTATATTAAATAAGTGACCACATCTCTATTGAATGAGTGACCAGTGTTTTATACAGAATAAGTGACCACCACACTATATTTAATGAGTGACCAGTGTTATATTCACAATGAGTGACCACCCCTCTATTAAATAAGTGACCACCACGCTCTATTGAATGAGAGTGACCAAAGTGTTATATTCAGAATGAGTGACCACACCTCTCTATTAAATAAGTGACCACCTCTCTATTAAATAAATGACCACCATGCGCTATTGAATGAGTGACCTCAGTGTTATATACAGAATAAGTGACCACCAGTCTCTAATAAATAAGTAACCACCACACTCTATTGAATGAGAGTGACCAGTGTTATATACAGAATAAGTGACCACCTCTCTATTAAATAAGTGACCACTATGCTCTATTGAATGAGAGTGACCACAGTGTTATATTCAGAATGAGTGACCACACCTCTCTATTAAAGAAGTGACCACCTCTATATTAAATAAGTGACCACCATGCGCTATTGAATGAGAGTGACCAAAGTGTTATATTCAGAATGAGTGACCACACCTCTCTATTAAATAAGTGACCATCTCTCTATTAAATAAGTGACCACCATGCGCTATTGAATGAGTGACCTCAGTGTTATATACAGAATAAGTGACCACCAGTCTCTAATAAATAAGTAACCACCACACTCTATTGAATGAGAGTGACCTGTGTTATATACAGAATAAGTGACCACCAGTCTCAAATAAGTGACCAGCACACTCTATTGAATGAGAGTGACCAGTGTTATATACAGAATAAGTGACCACCTCTCTAATAAATAAGTGACCACCACACTCTATTAAATGAGAGTGACCACAGTGTTATATTCACAATGAGTGACCACCCCTCTCTATTAAATAAGTGACCACCTCTCTATTGAATGAGTGACCACAATGTTATATTCAGAATGAGTGACCACCCCTCTATATTAAATAAGTGACCACCTCTCTATTAAATATGTGACCACCACACTGTATTTAATGAGAGTGACCACAGTTATATTCACAATGAGTGACCATCCCTCTCTATTAATTGACCACCTCTCTCTATTGAATAAGTGACCACAGTATTATACAGTGGATGTAAAAATTCTACACACCCCTGTTAAAATGTCAGGATTCTGTGCTGTAAAAAAATGAGACAAAGATAAATAATTTCATAACTTTTTCCACCTTTAATGTGACCTATAAACTGTACAACTCAATTGAAAAACAAACTGAAATCTTTTGGGTGGAGGGAAGAAAAATAAAAAATAAAAATAATGTGGTTGAATAAGTCTGCACACCCTCTTATAACTGGGGATGTAGCTGTGTTCTGAATTAAGCAATCACATTCCAAATCGTGTTAAATAGGAGTCAGCATACACCTGCCATCATTTAAAGTGCCTCTGATTAACCCCAAATAAAGTTCAGCTGCTCTAGTTGGTCTTTCCTGAAATGTTCTTAGTCGCATCCCACAGCAAAAGCCATGGTCCACAGAGAGCTTCCAAAGCATCAGAGGGATCTCATTGTTAAAAGGTATCAGTCAGGAGAAGGGTACAAAATAATTTCCAAAGCATTAGATATACCATGGAACACAGTGAAGTCATCATCAAGTGGAGAAAATATGGCACAACAGTGACATTACCAAGAACTGGAGCTCCCTCCAAAATTAATGAAAAGACAAGAAGAAAACTGGTCTGGGAGGCTAACAAGAGGCCTACAGCAACATTAAAGGAGCAGCAAGAATATCTGGCAAGTACTGGCTGTGGTACATGTGACAACAATCTCCCGTATTCTTCATATGTCTGTGCTATGGGGTAGAGTGGCAAGACAAAAGCCTATTCTTAAGAAAAAAAACATGCAAGCCAGGCTACATTTTGCAAAAACACATCTGAAGTCTTCCAAAAGCATGTGGGGAAAGGTGTTATGGTCTGATGAAACCAAGGTTGAACTTTTTGGCCATAATTCCAAAAGATATGTTTGGCGCAAAAACAACACTGCACATCACCAAAAGAACACCATACCCACAGTGAAGCATGGTGGTGGCAGCACCATGCTTTGGGGCTGTTTTTCTTCAGCTGGAACTGGGGCCTTAGTTAAGATAGAGGGATTTATGAACAGTTCCAAATACCAGTCAATATTGGCACAAAACCTTCAGGCTTCTGCTAGAAAGCTGAACATGAAGAGGAACTTCATCGTTCAGCATGACAACGACCCAAAGCATACATCCAAATCAACAAAGGAATGTCTTCACCAGAAGAAGATTAAAGTTTTGGAATGGCCCAGCAAGAGCCCAGAGCTGAATCCGATTGAAAATCTGTGGGGTGTTCTGAAGAGGGCTGTGCACAGAAGATGCCCTCGCAATCTGACAGATTTGGAGTGTTTTTGCAAAGAAGAGTGGGCAAATCTTGCCAAGTCAAAATGTGCCATGCTGATAGACTCATACCCAAAAAGACTGAGTGCTGTAATAAAATCGAAAGGTGCTTCAACAAAATATTAGTTTAAGGGTGTGCATACTTATGCAACCATATTATTTTATTTTTATATTTTTTCTTCCCTCTACTTAAGATATTTCAGTTTGTTTTTCAATTGAGTTGTACAGTTTATGGGTCACATTAAAGGTGGAAAACGTTCTGAAATGATTTATCTTTGTCTCATTTTTTTACAGCACAGAAACCTTAAATTTCAACAGGGGTGTGTAGACTTTTTATATCCACTGTATACAGAATAAGTGACCACTATGCTCTATTTAATGAGTGACCAGTGTTATATTCACAATGAGTGACCACCTCTCTATTAAATAGGTGACCACCATGCTCTATTGAATGAGAATGACCAGTGTTATATACAGAATAAGTGACCACCTCTCTATTAAATAAGTGACCACCATGCTCTATTGAATGAGTGACCACAGTGTTATATACAGAATGAGTGACCACCAGTCTCTATTGAATGAGAGTGACCACAATGTTATATTCAGAATGAGTGACCACCCCTTTCTATTAAATAAGTGACCACCTCTCTATTTAATAAGTGACCACCACACTCTATTGAATGAGAGTGACCAGTGTTATATACAGAATAAGTGACCACCTCTCTATTAAATAAGTGACCACCACGCTCTATTGAATGAGTGACCATCACTCTCTATTGAATGATTGACCATCACTCTCTATTGAATGAGTGACTCCCCTACTGAATGCAAGACTCCCCTGCAGTATAGTGAGTGAGAGTGCCCACTTGCAGTGTGATATCTGAGGCACAGGATGGGTAATACAGAACAACCAACTAATGATTAGTCCATGCAGTCCATGTCCAGATAATATGTCACGCAAACCATTGATTGACATTTGGAAGACCACACCCCTCAGTGTGTATATGTCAGTCGGCGGGCCTTATACGCTTGGTCGAATTGTGGGTGGGGCTTCACGTGTCTTGTTTACACGTAGAACGCGGGGACTCCACTTTTTGTTTCATGGGCGGGTCGTATGTCCCAGTGGACGGGATTCACAAGATCTGGGGTTGTGTGATGGGCGGAGCGCATTTCACAATGGGCGGGCTCACCATATCTCTGTGGTTGTGTGATGGGCCGGGCACTATTTGACAGTGGGCGTGGCTCCCCATAGCTCTACGTCACCGCCTCCAGGAGGCGCTCGTGGCTGTCCGTGCGGGCGCCTCGAGCCGCCGAATTCAGAGCTTACACGTCAGTGTAGGGCGCATGACGTCGGTTGGCAGCACAGCAGACTATAGTGCGGGCGGACCAGAAGCAGCTCTCGTGCCCATCAGAGCCAGGGGACCACGCGGCCCCATCCTGTCTGACCTCGGAGACTGGTTCCGCAGCATCCCCTTCATCACTCGCTACTGGTTTGTGGCTTCTATCGTACATTTTGCGAGGGTCGCAGTTGCTTGCAAGGAGCACCTTCGGCGCTCCATGCCAGCAACTGCGACCCTCGCTTCGCGAGCCCTCAGAGTTAGCAATGGCCCGCATGCTCACAATTATATATGTGACTAGCGACTGGCCCGTCAAAAAATGACGGCAATAAGATGTGTATGTTTGGAAAGTCTTCGTCCGATGGTCTTCACGCAGTGTCTGTTGTAAAAGAAAAATGATAAATTTATTTGATTTGAATTTATTTGTAATGAATAACATATTCCATTATTTTGGTCTATTGTATCTGTTATGGTGCATTTTTCTGCTATGCTGTTTTTTGTGCAACCTTTTAAAAATACTTTAATTGTATTTATATATTTCAGTTATCCTTTTTTATACTGTAATTATTAATTTTTTTCTTATTTTGGATATGATTGCAATGTTTTTAACATTATCCTGTTTTGTGTCCACCAATTTTGCTATGCTAATTTAGACTTCTTTGTAAGGCTTATAGCTTCTTAAACAGTAAATAAGAATATTAATTTACTTTGCTATGTGTTTGTGTGATTTTTGGTACAATCCTATTTGTGTCTACCATATGTTGCATACTTTATTTGCTTAATTAATCTTTTTTATGAAGGTTAAATGTTTTTCCTATTTTAGATAAGATGGCTATGTTTTTAGCGTTATCTTATTTTGTGTCCACCACTTTTGGTATGCTTATTTAGGCTTCTTTGTAAGGCTTATAGATTATTAAACATTAAAGAAGAATATTAATTTACTTTTCTATGTGTGTGATTTTTGGTACAATTCTATTTTGTGTCTACCACTTTTCGTATGCTTATTTAGGCTTCTTTGTAAGACTTATAGGTTCTTAAACATTAAAGAAGAATATTAATTTACTTTGCTATTTGTTTGTGTGATTTTTGGTACAATCCTATTTTGTGTCTACCATATGTTGCATACTTAATTTGCTTAATTAGTCTTTTTTATGAAGGTTAAATGTTTTTCTACAGTGAAAATGAATGTTTTTTCTATTTTGGATATTATGGCAATGTTTTTAGCATTATCCTATTTTGTGTTCACCACTTTTTGGTTGCTGCATTTGTTATATTGGCGGACATTAAACATATATAGTTCCTTTATTTTTTCTACTTGTTATACTTTACCTTGATTGAAGTGTTGTTCTTGTCCGAATGACAGAGGGTCCCCTCCTGCCAATCTTAATCCGCCGGTCTTCTTGTAGTGTCTGTTTGAAAAAGAACGTGAAATGGTTAATTGTATATTTCTTCTTTTTGATTTAGGAAAGCATGGTCTTTTTCAGCATGTAATGTATTTTTCTATCTTACCTCTTCTTCTTTCTTTGTGTTCTTTAAAAGGGATTCTAGTTCACAATGCACGGTGCAAATTCTTCAGTGACTCTGTTGATGAGTCTGCTGGAATAGTAAAAAAAAGGAGAAAGATTGAGCTTTAGGTTATATATTGAATTGTAAAAAATTAATGCCATTTATATATACTTCTTTCATTAGTTTCAATTAACATTAGTTTGCTTTAGGGCCTACACACATAAATGTGCGTGTCAGATGTCACTATACATGATACACATATATGTGCGTGTCACATATACATGAATCATATTTTAATAGTTAAAGTTTTTTTTTTTTTTTATGTCATTTAAATATACTTGTTTAATTAGTTTGGGTTAAGATTAGTTTGTTGTAGGGGCTATACACATAAATGTGCATGTCACATGTCACTATACATGAATCACATTTTCATAGTTAAAATTGTTTTTTTTTTTGTCCTGTCTTGATAATAAAATGTAATATATTATAGCTTACCTCTCAGTTGTAATTTGCACAATGTAAAGTAGGAAATTAGGAAACAATTCTCTTCTCAAGTAACAGCAGCAGTTAACTATCCAGTCACTACGTTCATCACCTGAGTAGAAATGTAGAATTTTCTGGAAAGTATTTATAAACTTTCAAATGCCTCAGACCGTTATAACGCAATAAGCATGCGCTATTTGCGTTCCAGCTTACAATTTGCGTTCCATCCGCCATTTGGTGGTTAATATCAGTGTGGTATGCTGCATAGTATGTGTTTCAGTTTTGCGAGTCACTGTAGTATAGTTACGTGTGAAGCCTCGTTTTCGTTTTGTTTGGCGGCCATTTTTTCTCTCGCTTAGGTGATTTTCGGCACTTTAAATTTGTTTTTTTTTACTTAAATGGACGTGTAAATTAACTTTTCGAGGTGCCGGATGCCCCCCCCTTGCTGTAAGTAAGCTTTTTATGTGTTCGTTGTGTTTATTTCTTGTGTTTTTGATGTTTTCCTGCGCGCCCTTTTCGTCAGGTTTTGCTTGTTGGGAATGGGTCGTTTTGCGGCCGTATTTTTTTGCCAGGTGGACATATTTTTTTTTGCGAGGGACGCAGTTGGTTTTTATGTGTACAACGCAGTTGATTTTTTTCTAAGTTGTGCGTATGTGTGTTAACCGCGTGTGAGGCACCTTTGAGGTTTTTTTTTGAAGTCGTGCGTGTGTGTGTTAACAACAACACAGCCGATGTTGGATCGTCCACCACCGCAAATGCGGCCCCTCGCTTTGCGAGGGTCCGCATTTGCGGACAAACACAGCCGACGTGGGATGCTCCACCACCGCAAATGCGGCCCCTCGCTTCGCGAGGATCCGCATTTGCGGGGACGTGGGATACTCCACCACCTCAAATGCGGAACCTCGCTTCGCGAGCCCGCAAGCGTTAGCAACAACTCGCATGCTCACAACTATATATGTGATACTTCATAACTAAAAATGTAAAATAAGAAGGTGTAGTCAGTTAAACATTGGTTAATGTTTTGTTGTGTGAACCTGCATAAATTGACTGACGGAATTGCTGATCAATATGTTTTATATTTTGTGAACCTTCTAATAAAGAAGTATTTAAAAAAATTTGAATCCGCTCTAAGTCAGTGCACAGTTTTCTGTCTGTTGCATTAATCAGTGTACAGGTGAGAGTGGGTGTGGCTTGGTCTGTGTAGTTATATCTGGGTGCATTTGTGTGAGGTCTGGTTTGAATCCGCTCTAAGTCAGTGCACAGTTTTCTGTCTGTTGTATTAATCCGAGTACAGGTGAGAGTGGGTGTGGTTTGGTCTGTGTAGTTATATCTGGGTGCATTTGTGTGAGGTCTGGTTTGAATCCGCTCTAAGTCAGTGCACAGTTTTCTGTCTGTTGCATTAATCAGTGTACAGGTGAGAGTGGGTGTGGCTTGGCCTGTGTAGTTATATCTGGGTGCATTTGTGTGAGGTCTGGTTTGAATCCGCTCTAAGTCAGTGCACAGTTTTCTGTCTGTTGTATTAATCAGTGTACAAGTGAGAGTGGGTGTGGCTTGGCCAGTGTAGTTATATCTAGGTGCATTTGTGTGAGGTCTGGTTTGAATCCGCTCTAAGTCAGTGCACAGTTTTCTGTCTGTTGCATTAATCAGTGTACAGGTGAGAGTGGGTGTGGCTTGGCCTGTGTACTTATATCTGGGTGCATTTGTGTGAGGTCTGGTTTGAATCCGCTCTAAGTCAGTGCACAGTTTCCTGTCTGTTGCATTAATCAGAGTACAGGTGAGAGTGGGTGTGGCTTGTACTGTGTAGTTATATCTGGGTGCATTTGTGTGAGGTCTGGTTTGAATCTGCTCTAAGTCAGTGCACAGTTTTCTGTCTGTTGCATTAATCAGTGTACAGGTGAGAGTGGGTGTAGTTTGGCCTGTGTAGTTATATCTGGGTGCATTTGTGTGAGGTCTGGTTTGAATCCGCTCTAAGTCAGTGCACAGTTTTCTGTCTGTGACATTAATCAGTGTACAGGTGAGAGTGGGTGTGGCTTGGTCTGTGTAGTTATATCTGGGTGGATTTGTGTGAGGTCTGGTTTGAATCCGCTCTAAGTCAGTGCACAGTTTTCTGTCTGTTGCATTAATCAGAGTACAGGTGAGAGTGGGTGTGGCTTGGTCTGTGTAGTTATATCTTGGATCATTTGTGTGAGGTCTGGTTTCAATCCGCTCTAAGTCAGTGCAGAGTTTTCTGTCTGTTGCACTAATCAGAGTACAGGTGAGAGTGGGTGTGGCTTGGCCTGTGTAAGTTATATCTGTGTGTATTTTGTTGTTTTCTGTTTTCTCACTGTATTTTTGTAACTGATAATCATGAGTCAGTCCAGTGGAAACCTCACTCAGTGTACATCCTGCCAAATGTATGCACTACTGGAACAGATGATCCAGGGTCCATACCTCTGTGACAGGTGTGAGCATGTTGCCTCTTTGGAAGCTCAAATTGAAGATCTGGAGAGGAGAATTGCAGCACTTAGTGATATTGATCCACTGGAAAGGGAGTTGGTGCTCACGGAGCACAGTTTAGCTGGGTCTAGTATGGAGGGAGGAGCTGGGGCTAGTGAGGATGGCGAGGGAGATAGCTGGGTTACAGTTAGAAGGGGAATCAGGGGAAACAGTAGGAGGCAGGCCAGTTCTGAGTTGGCAAACACCAACAGATTTGCCAGATTGAGTGAAACTGTTAGGGATGTCCAATCAGGAATGGCAATGCCAGATAGAGCTGTTCCCTCTAACAGCCGGAAGAACAGTTCTACTGGAGGAGAGGGAGGGCAGAATAGGCAGAGCGACATGTTTTGGTGGTAGGGGACTCTATTATTAGGAAGGTAGACAGGGTAATTTGTCACCCAGATCCCAGCAATCGAACAGTTTGCTGTCTCCCGGGTGCTCGGGTTCGGCATGTTGTGGATCGGGTGGATAAATTATTGAGAGGGGCTGGTAATGAACCGGCGGTCTTGGTACACATTGGTACCAATGACAAAGTTAGTGGAAGATGGAGCGTCCCAAAGAATGATTTTAGAGAATTAGGGAATAAGCTTAAAGCAAGGACCTCCAAGGTAGTATTTTCTGAGATACTACCAGTGCCACGTGCTAGCCCAGGGAGGCAGAAGGAGCTTAGGGTGGTTAATGCGTGGCTAAAAAAATGGTGCAGTGCAGACGGTTTTGGGTTTTTAGAGCACTGGGCTGACTTCTCACTTGGGTACAATCTCTATAGCAGGGATGGATTGCACCTTAATGATGAGGGTGCTTTTGTGCTAGGGGATAGGATGGTAGAACGGCTGGGGGAGTTTTTAAACTTGTAGGTGGGGGGGAGGGACTATATAGAAGTATTGGGGTAAATAGGGTAGAGAGGGAAAGGGATGAATTAGTTACCCATGGGGGAGGAGAAGGGGGAGGGTTACAATAGAAAGTAGGGAGGTATTAATAGGGGCCTCAAATACAGTGGCAGGCACTTCACAACAGCAGAGCCATAGCAACATAAAGTGTATGATTGCTAACGCAAGACGTTTGCCTGGGAAAATGGATGAGCTAGAAATATTAGCAGTACAAGAAAAATGGGGCTTAATATGCATTACGAAAACATGGTGGGATGAATCTCATGAATGGACTGTTAATCTGGATGGTTATAACCTATTTAGGAAAGATAGGGGAAATGGTAAAAGAGGAGGAGGAATCTATCTTTATGTTAAGCCTGAATTTAAGCCTATAGTCAGAGAAGATATTTATGCTGGCACTAACGGCATCATTGAATCCTTGTGGGTTGAGCTAAATAGTGGAGGAGCTAATTCTAAACGCATATTGGTGGGAGTATGCTATAAACCCCCAAATATAGCTGAAAGTGAGGAAATACAATTATTGTTACAGATTGGAAATGCAGCTAAGCATGGGCAAGTTCTAATAATGGGAGACTTTAATTACCCTGATATAAACTGGATAAACGAGACCAGCAGCTCAGCTAAGGGGAGCAGGTTCTTGAGTACACTCTGGGATCATTATCTGGCCCAGGTAATACAAGAGACTACTAGAAATGGGGCCATCTTGGATTTAGTCATCACAAGTAATATTGATATAATATCAAATGTTAAAATAGGGGAACCCTTGGGGAACAGTGATCACAACACAGTTTCATTTGAGATTGAATACAAAAAACAGAGTTGTAAGGCGCTGACAAAAACTCTAAATTTTAAAAGGGCTAACTTTAATGGGCTACGGGCAGCAATACAACATATAGACTGGGACAAAGAACTTACAGGGAAGAATACTGAAAATAAATGGACAACATTCAAATCCTTACTAAATAAACATACTCATCAGCATGTACCATGTGGAAATAAAATGAATAGGAGTAAATCACATCCCATGTGGCTTAACAATGACTTAAAGATCATGATGAGGAAAAATAAATATGCATTTAAATTATACAAGAAGGAGGGAACAGAGGCAGCTTTATGTGACTATAAGGAAATCAACAAGTCTTGCAACAGGGCTATTAGACTGGCTAAAATAGAAAATGAGAAGTCAGTTGCAAGACTAACCCTAAAATATTTTTTAAATATATTAATGGGAAGAAGGCCAGGAAGGAATCGATAGGACCATTACAATGTGACACAGGCCATCTGATAATTAGTGACCAGGAAAAGGCAGATGAGCTAAATAGGTTCTTTTCGTCGGTTTACACAAGGGAGGTACCAGTGGTTGGGACACCGCAACATAATGGGGCTACACTACCTTTACTAAATAATTGGTTAACGCAGGAAGAAATACAAAAGAGGTTGGAGAAAATAAATGTTAATAAAGCCCCAGGTCCTGATGGAATACATCCAAGGGTACTGATGGAGCTGGGTTCTGTAATAGCCAAACCATTATATCTAATCTTTCAAGACTCACTCACTACAGGGTCTCTACCAGATGACTGTAGAAAAGCAGAGGTGATACCTATATTTAAGAAGGGATCTAGAGCAAATCCGGGGAATTATAGACCAGTGAGCCTCACTTCTGTAGTTGGGAAGCTTTTAGAAGGGTTAATAAGGGACAGAATACAAGAATATGTCTATTTGAACAGGATCATAGGTAGCAGTCAACATGGATTTATGAAGGAAAGGTCGTGTCAGACCAATCTAATTAGTTTTTATGAGGAGGTTAGTAGGAACTTGGATCAGGGCAACTCAGTGGATGTAGTCTTTTTAGATTTTTCAAAGGCATTTGATACAGTGCCACATGGAAGACTAGTGAGCAAACTAAGGGATACAGGAATTGCAGTAAATATCTGCTCATGGATCGAGAGCTGGCTAAAAGACAGGAAGCAAAGGGTTGTTGTAAATGGAACATACTCCGATTGGTCTAATGTGATAAGTGGGGTTGCTCAAGGTTCAGTATTAGGTCCTCTCCTTTTTAACATATTTATTAATGACATTGAAGTAGGACTCGAATGTAGTGTCTCCATTTTTGCTGATGACACTAAGTTGTGCAAGGTAATAAAATCAGATAATGATGTACTTTCCCTAAAAAAGGATTTGCATAAATTAGAGAAATGGGCGGCTAAATGGCAGATGAGATTTAATACAAATAAATTTAAGGTTATGCATTTGGAAAGGAACAATAGCCAAGCAATCTATAATCTTAATGGAGCAAATCTAGTTGTATCAGATATTGAAAGGGATTTGGGAGTTCTAGTGGACAACCACCTAGGTAACAGTGCTCAAAGCCAAGCAGCGGCTGCAAAGGCAAATAAAATATTAGCATGTATTAGGAAGGGTATAGAAGCCAGGGAAGAAGATATAATTCTGCCACTATACAAATCTCTAGTACTCCCTCATTTGGAATATGGAGTACAATTTTGGGCACCACCTCATAAAAAAGACATTTTAGAGCTGGAAAAAGTACAGAGAAGGGCTACAAAACTAATAAGGGGAATGGAGGGGCTAAGTTATGAAGAAAGACTAACAAAATTAAACTTATTTTCGCTAGAAAAAAGGCGTCTAAGAGGAGATATGATTACGTTATATAAATACACCCAGGGTCAATATAAGGCTTTGTCAAGTGAACTTTTTGTAGCAAGAGATTTTCAACTGACAAGAGGACACCCTTTGAGGTTAGAGGAAAAAAGATTTCACCTTAAACAAAGAAAAGGGTTCTTCACAGTTAGGGTGGTTAAACTGTGGAATTCTCTACCAAAGGAGGTGATGACAGCGAATTCGATAGACAACTTCAAAAAGGGGTTAGATATATTTTTGAATAAAGAGGGCATTCAAGGCTATCCTAGATAACTAGCAAGGAATATTGATCCAGGGAGAAATTTGATCGCCAGTTTCTGGGGTCAGGAAGGAATTTTGCTTTTATTTCCCCTTATGAGACAATTGGCAAAGTTTCAATGGTTTTTTTTTTTCTGTTTGCCTTCCTCTGGATCAATTAACAATTAACAATAATAATAAATAGTCCACATTAAAAAGATCAATAGAGATCTAAAAAGGTTGAACTTGATGGACTAACTCTTTATTCATCCTCCAATACTATACTATTAATAATTATTTAATCAATAATTTAATTAATAACTAATCTGCATATTGCAGATCAGAGGAGATCTTAACAGGTTGAATTTGATGGACTGAAAGTCTTTTTTCAACCTTAATTACTATGTAACTATGTAACTATATATAATTATATTTTCATACTTGATTATCAAATAACCATCATTTAGGATTATCATTTAAGGATAGACTTGAATGTCCTCTTTATTTAAAAAAAAATATCTAACCCCTTTTTAAAGTTATCTATCGAGTTTGCTGTCACCACCTCCTTTGGTAGAGAATTCCACAGTTTAACCACCCTAACTGTGAAGAGCCCTTTTCTTTCTTTAAGGTGAAATCTTTTTTCCTCTAACCTCGAGGGATGTCCTCTTGTCAGTTGAAAATCTCTTGGCACAAAAATTTCACTTGAGAAAGCCTTATATTGTCCCTGGATGTATTTAAATAAGGTAATCATTCCATCGTAGACACCTTTTTTCTAGGGAAAATAAGTTTAATTTGGTTAGTCTTTCTTCATAACTTAGCCCCTCCATTCTTCTTCTTAGTTTTGTTACCATTCTCTGTACTCTTTCCAGCTCTAAAATGTAATTTTTATGTAGTGGTGCCCAAAATTGTACTCTAAATTCCAAATGAGGGTGAACTAGGGATTTGTACTGTGACAGAATTATATTTGATTCCCTGGCTTCTATACTCTTCTTAATACATGCTAATATTTTACTTGCCTTTGAATCTTTTAGAATAAGGAGGCTCACAGGGAATGTCCATTTATAAGTCAAATTTTCTAGCCTCAAGGCTTGAGTGATGGACCTAAATTCTCTACGCTTGAGCAATGATAAATCTGTAAACATTTGTATGCCCTCATAGGGAGCGTCAAAGCTTTTCAGCCTATAACTTGCTTTTGTTATGGCCTGTTTTGTTGCAAAATAATGAAGCTTTACTATGACATCTCTAGATCGTGTATTATCAAAATGAGAGGGTCTAGGAATTCTGTGGAAAGGGTCAAATCTAAAGTCCAACAAGTTAGTTAAGTAAGACTTGAGATCATCATTTGAAATTTGTTTATGAATCCCCTTAATCCTAAGGATACATCTCCTGGATCTATCTTCCATACTTGCAATTTTAATATTTATTTCCCTTAAGTTATCTTCAAATTTTTTGTAGTGTAATGAAAGGGAATTATGATCAGTTACCAGTTTATCAAACTGGGATTCAATTTCTGTTTTAGAATTAAGTTCCTTAATGGCTATAGCATTTTCCATAATTTGCACCCTTATTAAATTGCAATTCGGTAAATATAAAAGGGCTCTATATAAGCAAGGAGCATATTTTATTTACAGAAGTTTTTAGTTAGTGAAGATCTTGCTTTTGGATAGAAGTTTACTAGCTAAAAACTTCTGTAAAAAAATATGCTGTGTGCTTATATAGAGCCCTTTTAAATTTACT
This sequence comes from Discoglossus pictus, assembly GCA_027410445.1. NCBI lineage: Eukaryota > Metazoa > Chordata > Amphibia > Anura > Alytidae > Discoglossus > Discoglossus pictus. The sequence goes on along the minus strand of CM050165.1, from coordinate 372,947,966 downwards.
GAATCATAATTTAATAAGGCTGTTGTTGTTTTAGATCAGCCATTAAGCTAATTTGTGAACTTTCTGTAACAGTTGTATTTGATTCTAGTGTCTTATTAGTTTCCGGAGAATTTGGTTATGAAGCACTTTGTGCAGAATTTTTTGGTAAGAAAAAAGCAGAAGTTTTTTGAGGTTGTTTTTTATCTTTAACCTTGGTTCTCCCATGCATGAGAAAAAGGAGAATCATTTTTGAGAGTATTTATAATACAGATGGTAAATAGCAATCCAGTGTTTTATAAATGCTTGACATATGCTCAGTCCTGCATTACAATAATGAGAAGTTCTTGTGATCTTTTAATGTTCATTACAAACAAGTCAGTGACACAATGCTTTAGAATGTCTAGCTAATGTCCTTAGTTTCGGCAAGTTAATTGTTTTTGCAAAAGATAATAGTGCTCTTACATACTTATACAGAGTTCTTAGGAATTAAAGTGCTGTTATAAAAATCCATCAGGAGGAAATATTTGATGCTCATTCACAAAGGTTATCAAGCAGATAAAAGATATATAATATGGTCAGCCTTGTTCAGCATTTATGCTACTGGTTTGCTATGACAGCTGCAGAAAGCTCAAATGTGGATACTATCACCAGGCATTAGTTGTTACATGATCTCTCCGTATCCCACATTAAATAATACTCTTACTGAATTCACCTTGAGTTACTGAGTTCGACTGAAATGGAAACTCAGAGAGAGTTCAAATGGTATACAGTGTCTAAGGTTAAATGGTTTTAAACGGCCTATGGTCCAAAGTTTGTTAACAAAGTCCATGGGAAAGGGCATTTAACCCACTTCCACAAGAATCTTTCAACCCCCGTCTGGATTGCTACCTTGTCGTAGTGAAACAGCTTGTGAACCTCAATGAGGTTGTGAGTTATACCATGTAGGATCAAAATGGGTAGGTCATAGCAGAGAGGTGAGACAAATCTTAGTTCACTGAAGAAGGAACTGGCAGTATCTTTGTCATGAAAACCTTATGTATTGGCACACCCAGACACAAACTGTCCATAGGGTCACAGAGATTTGGACTAGACTGAACAACTGAACAACAACCATCTTTCAACTCTAGGCTAACAGAGATTTATCAGTACCAACTCTGCAAAAATATTATGAAGCAGCACAAATTAACGTTATGGCATATTAAAGACGATAAACCTACCTGGGTATACCTTGAGCAAAATATAAATCCTAAATATCATTAGAAAACGTATTATGGCTAGATAAACTCACAAAAAAAAGGGAAGGATTAGGCTGCTATACTAAATATAAAAAAAACAAAGCTAGAGGTGCTCAATGAGAGAATGAACTAACCTTAATAGGTTAGTTCTATGGACATGATAACCCACTCTGAGAGCAACCTATTTTAGCCACTTGTGTTCTTCAGAGGAAGAAATATCATGTGGTATATCAGTCTGATCTCACCCAATAAAGTGATCCAGCTCCGAAATACCAGGCAATCCAACCGGAGAAATCCTACAGGAGAAACAGCAAACCCCAGACGTACGTTTCGGCCTTCATTGGGCCTCGTCAGTGAGGTGTAGCTGATAACTCCCTAAAGCACAGTAACAAAAATTTCTTCCAACAGAATTTGTAAGGGTATGCAATAGGAATCCAGAAAGGTATGGTTGCTTGCCTTTAATTTATAGTGTTATCAATTTTCATAAAAGGGCCCTCTACACAAACTAAAAATGGCATGGGAATTGGATTGGCAGGCACAGATAGATTCAAAAAATCGGCCCAAAATGTTGCAAGCTTTATCATACTGTTACATGAGCTATATACAGTGCCTTGCAAAAGTATTCACCTCCTTGGCATTTTTTGTGTTTTGTTGCCTCACAACCTGGAATTAACATGGATTGTTTGAGGATTTGCATCATTTAATTTACAGAACATGCCTACAACTTGGAAGTTGTTTTTTTGTTTATTGTGAAGCAAACAACAAATAGGACAAAATAACAGAAAAAGTCAATGTACATAACTATTTACCCCCCTAAAGCCAATACTTTGTAGAGCCACCTTTTGCGAAAACCAAAGCTCCAAGTCACTTTGGATAAGTCTCTATGAGCTTGCCACATCTTACCACTGGGACTTTTGCCCATTCCTCCTTGCAAAACTACTCCAGCTCCTTCAAGTTTGATGGTTTGTGCTTGTGAACATCAATCTTTAAGTCTAACCACAGATGATTTTCTATTGGATTGCGGTCTGGGCTGTGACTAGGCCATTCCAACACATTTAAATTTTTCCCTTAAACCACTCAAGTGTTGCTTTAGCAGTGTGTTTGGGGTCATTGTCCTGCTGGAAGGTGAACCTCCGTCCTAGCCTCAAATCACCTACAGAGAGCTACAGGTTTTGCTCAAGAATATCCCTGTATTTAGCACCATCCATCTTTCCCTCAACTCTGACCAGTTTCCCAGTCCCGGCTGCTGAAAAACATCCCCACAGCATGATGCTTCTGCCACCATGTCTCACTGGGGATGGTGTTCTTTGGGTGATGTGATGTTTTTTGCTGAAAGTAATGGCTTTTTTCTGTCCGCTCTGCAATAAAGCCCAACTCTATGGAGCGTACAGCTTATTGTCGTCCTATGTACAGATACTCCAGTCTTTGCTGCGGACCTCTGCAGCTCCTCCAGGGTTACCTTAGGTCTCTGTGCTGCCTCTCAGAATAATGCCCTCCTTGCCCAGTCCGTGAGTTTTGGTGGGCGGCCAGCTCTTGGCAGGTTTGCTGCTGTGCCATATTCTTTCCATTTGGTTATGATAGATTTGATGGTGCTCCTGGAGATCATCAAATATTTGGATATTTTTTTATAACCTAACCCTGACTTGTACTTCTCAACAACATTGTCCCTTACTTGTTTGGAGAGTTCCTTGGTCTTCATGTAATGACAGATCATGTGACACTTAGATTGCACACAGGTGGACATCATTTCACTAATTATGTGACTTCTGAAGGTAATTGGTTGCACCAGAGCTTTTTATGGGCTTCTTAACGAAGGGGGTGAATACATACGCACATGCCAATTTTCTGTTTTCTATTTCTCAAAAAATTGTTATGTATATATTTTTCTCATTTCACTTCACCAACTTAGACTATTGTGTTCTGATCCATCACATAAAATTCAGATTAACAAAAACTTAAGGCTGTAATGTAACAAAATAGGTAAAAAGTCAAGGGGGGTGAATACTTTAGCAAGGCACTGTATTTTTTTAAACTAATTTAAAGGTATTACATAGAGCGTATTATACTCCATATAAATTACACACTATCTATCCTAGCTTCCAACACACTTGCTTCAGAGGTTGTGGACAAGTAGGTTCATATATGTATACCTGATGTTCATGTCCAAAAACGCATTATGGATATGTAAATTATTATCTGATATGGTAGGACATAACTTTAATCTTACTCCTGAAACGGTGTTGTTAGTGGTAGTCCTTGAGGACCCATATGACAGTTAGAGGTTAATTTAGGTACTATGGTGGTTCTTTTTGGACCACCATGGTAGTTAAAGGGTTAATAGGAATACCATGGGGGTCTGTATGAACCCCCGTGATATGTTGTGGGGGGTAATAGGGTTACCATGAGGGTCTGTATAGCCCTCAATGGTATATAGGGGGTTAATAGTTATTCCTTGGGGGTCTGAATAGATCCCCATGGTATGTTGGGGTTAATAGGGATACCATGGGTTTATGCACATTGTGGATCAGGTGTGATCGGAGAAAAGGGGAATTGAGTGTGAGCAGGGAAGGGGGCAACGGGGTGTGATAAGGGAATGGGATCCCCGGGGATTCCCTTCACCGCATGTATGGAGAGAATCCCCGGGGAATCTCATTGATGGCAGTGGGTTTGAGGAATGTAATAATACTTAACACAGCATAAATAGGGCTGTACGTTTAAAATGAAACATTCAAGAGAACATTAAAGGGGCTCAATCATGTAATCTAATATGTGAGATAATGTCAGAAAGTAATAGTGCATGCAAATAAAGATTATTTTGTATAGAATGTATGTTAAAAACGCCAAGATATACCTCAAATTAGCTTCTTAATATTTATCATATTTAGCATTATCTTAAGGGGAAGAAAAAATACATAGGAGAGTTGCTGGCCTAGCAGGTCCTGAAGGTCCTACTTGCACTGTATAACACACAAACAGTGTAATATGTAAAGAGACACTGCTGCCGGGGTCTGGTACAGCACTGTATATTTACACACATATACATACAACACAGAATACTTGAGCACAGGTGAGCTAATCAGAGGCTCTGCAGGTGGTTAAACAGAAGTACTGAGCCTCTGGTTAGCTCACCTGTGCTCAAGCAGGGATATACCTCAAATGTGAACTGTTGGTGGGCCCTGAGGACCGGAGTTGAAGAACACTGCTTTAGACTTTTAACAGGACAGTCTATTGATATACCAGACACCTGGTAACCCTTCCTGTCTATACTGCACTCTTTTCCATTCTGCCTTGCTCAATTCTCCTGTCAACCAACATATAGACTATAATAGCCTTCAAGTCTTAAACATATTTTAGAGTTATTAGAGGCAACTCATATAGTGGAGCGTAAACGTCGGGAGGAAGGTAATAAAGAGGAAACTAAAAGAAAAAAGTAGAACAAGAAGTAAAGATGGAGGCGAGCACATGAACAAAGTGTAGGTGCCCAGAGATCATTTCCTATTCTTTTACCAGATTCTAAAATTATTGTGGTTTCTAAGTTTTTATGTTTTTGTGAACCCTCATGTTTGCAAAGGAACATCTGTTCTACATTATATTTTGGAGAAAACTGAGATATTTCTAAAGCACTGTATGGCGAGTTGTCTAATGGCAGATATCACAAGGCTGAGCTGGGCCCTCCGGGTAACAAACACTTCTGACATCAGAGATGTGTCATAATAGATGATGTCACAGAGCCCAGGGCACTATATAAGGAGCTTTATTGGGAGGAAAAGTCATTAAATTCAGGAGATCAACAGATGAGCATCTTAACAGCCAAGTATTGGTGTCCTATAAACATGACTATGGGAAGCCTTTAAGGAGGAAACTCTACCTTGAGCATGGAAAGTGAGAGATTTTACAGATAAAGGTAAGGTTTAATAATTTGGTAATTAGGTGAATAGTACAGACAAAAAAAGTACAGTATAACAATTGGGGGACAAAAATGTATTTCATTCTTGCAACTTTCTACTACTTTTTATTTAGTTTCCTCTTCCGGATCAATACCACCATGTCATGGTGAAAGGTGCATTTGTACTTCAATGAAGCTGTGAGCTTAACCAAGAGATGGGCAGGTCATAGCAGAGAGATCACGGTCCAGTCCACTGGAGAAGGAACTAGCAACCCACTCCAGAATCTTTGCCAAGAAAACCTTATGGGTATGCATGGCCAGAGACATAGCAATATGTGTGCCTGGCTTGCTGAAGTGTGGAAAGTTTGTCTGAAGCTGGGAAAATACAGAGAAAAGTGTGTCCAATTGTCTGAACTAGAGAAAACCCTTATGGGTAAGTATGACTAGAGAGATAGCAATAGGTGTGCCTGGCTTGCTGTGGTCCATAGGGTCATGGAGAGTTGGACACTAAAAAGCAAAAATTATTTTGATTTGTATAGTCTTAAGTCTCAGGTATTTATTGTACCCCTTGTATCTTTCTACAGAAATTGGCAGCAGCCTCTCAATATAAATAAGAAACCGTTACATATGTGAGAAAATATATCTGTGAGGTGAGTGTTGAATTTACTTCAGTTTATTTATTTTTACTATATGGACTTAAGGTGGCCAAACCTCACCATTAATTGTCATGGCAAAGAAACACTTTGTTTAAAGCAGCTCAACAATGTGTATTTTCTACAGGTGTCTCCCATTAAAGGGAAAGTTTTGCCACCTTTAAGTACGTGTGAGTTTTGCCATTTTTTTCTGTTTATGTAATCACTTGATAGCAATGATGTGAGGAGAGTTGTCTCAGAGTTATGTTGATAACTTCTCCAGGACCCCCAGAGAGTTACCCGCAAGTCTATTAAGTGACTTGGTATATGGAAAACAGATATAAAAGCTGTATATATTACATTAGATAACACCACAAAGCCTAGGTAATAAAATAGATGGAGGGACTGAAGATCTGTAAGTTAACGTGTCTGATGTACAAAAAACTCAAATGGATGCTGTACGCCTATATTTGAATTATATTTTTTGAAGAACCAGACATATTATAAGTAATGGGCAAATGGACACATACAGCCTTTTTAATTCATTATCTGTCATATACAGTTATTCATTATTGTGCAGCCATTATCTTCATTATGTATTCTTCATGTAATATTTACCCCTTTATTAGCCCCTAAGCCATGAAGGTACTGTATTCTTTCTGTAATATTAACCACTAAGCTATGGAGAGAATCCTGTAAGGACTTCCATGATACCTATAATTAAACCCTAAGCGGTCCTGTAAGGACCTCTGTGGTATCGAACATTAATGCTATGCCCCGGACGGAGGTCCTGAAGGCCTTAATATTTTCACTCCCTACTTCTAACATGCATTCAATCTCACAACCCTCACCCAATTAGATCATATTCATCCTTAAATGCGAGTCATAGGCCAATATTTTAGGATGTCCTTGCTGGGTTCTGTTGACTCAAAATAACTGAGGCATTGATTGGTAAACCTATTGCTTTAATTTACAGATGGAGAAAAGACACAAAAACAGAAGTGTGGAAAGTTTGTCTGAAGCTGGAGAAAAGACTCGCAGAGAGAAGAGAAGTGTGTGCAGTTGTCTGAACTGAAGAAAGAGATAACACAGAGAGAACTGTGTGCAATTATCTGTATTGGAGAAAAGCACAGAGAGAGAGGCAGCAGCTTATGATCGTTTTGAGTGGAGACCTGGATTTCTATACCAAAGAAAAGCACAGAGAGAGACAGCAGCTTACGATCATTTGGAGTGGAGACTTGAAGAATACAAGCCAGTGATTAATTAGACTGTTTGTTTTGTTTTGCTCCATCTAGGTTTAGCTGGATGAGAGCTGGTTAGTGAGGGAGCTGTTATCAGATAAGGTAGTGCTTCAATGGAAGCTAGGCCTGTTAATTTCTTTGATTTGTTTTGATTTGTTTTGGTTTATTATTAGTGCTTCAATGGAAGCTAGGCCTGTTATTTTCTATTTGTTTTGGTTTAATATTTTTATATCACTGGCTAAAATTGTAATAAAATTTTGAACAAATTACAGCCTCTTGTATTGGGTTCCACCATCAAATTCAGGGGTTACTGGTGCATAGGGGCAAATTCTCCCAAAATTAATGCACTGACTTAATCTCCCCCATCGCTTACTTTGTAAAATTTATATAATAAAAATGTATCATGTTGAATATTCTGTTGTTTTTTTTTAAAGCTGCTGCCACTTTAAATTTAAAATTCTCTGTGCTGCAGTTAAACACACTGACTTCTCATCTAGCCCCCTGCTGGTGACTTGCCTAAACTGTTTTGGGTCTCTCCCCAAACTATGCTATAACAGATAGAACTGAACCTGTATGTCAAACGAAGCATCATCCAATCAGAATGGCCGGGAGGGAAAAGTCCTGTATTATACAGGGACTTCAGCTCTTACAGTCCCCATGGAAGTGAATACATTGGTGCAATCTCAATAAAGTTTATTGAAAAAAAAACAACTCCGAGCTCACACTGCAAGCAGAAAGAGGGAACTGCATGTAGAGCTTCAGTCAGAGCTTAGGTGAATACATATCCCTCCCTGTATCTTGCTGTTGTTGTTCTGTCCTTCAGTCGTGTCTGACTCTCAGTGACCACATGTTTGCAGCACACCAGGTACATCTGTCTGTGTTTCATGATATAGCTCAATGAGGTAACAAGCCCTTTCACCATGACAAGGTAGCGATCATGACAAGGTAGCGATCCAGAAGGTGTCCTGTGTCTTAGTCTCTCTCTCTCTATGTCCATATGTATTTATAAGGAGAGGGTATACTCACTTTTGGGGGAGATCTCTTAATGTATTTGTAATATATATATATATATATATATATATATATATAATGTAATGTGTGTGTGTATGTGTATATATATATATATATATATATATATATATATATGTATATAGTAAATAAAAAGTACATCTGCGTTCACATTTGAATGTCTAAAGCAAGTTAGAAAACCTGCTTCCAGCCCAGAGTTCCGAGAAAAACAGTTATTACACTGCATTCTGGGAAGTTGAGCTGGGACACTCAAATATGGCCACAAATGCCTCGCTCTTCATTCCGTAGCCATCATCAAACATGGCTTCCTTTAAGCTTATGCATGCTGTATTACACAGCTTTAATGCAAAGCCAAGGTTGGAATAAACACAGGCTGAGTATCCAATCCATGTACAGCTGTTTCAAGCTTACTGGCTATCATCAGCATGGAGCGGGATCTCAGCCTGTGTTGTGGAAATTATGAGAAGGTAGTTCACCACAACAATCATATATAATATGGTGGGCAAAAGAGCGATAGAAGCCCTCCACCGTACAGTAGTACAGTAAATAAAAAGTACATCTGCGTTCACATTGGAATGTCTAAAGCAAGTTAGAAAACCTGCTTCCAGCCCAGAGTTCCGAGAAAAACAGTTATTACACTGCATTCTGGGAAGTTGAGCTGGGACACTCAAATATGGACACAAATGCCTCGCTCTTCATTCCGTAGCCATCATCAAACATGGCTTCCTTTAAGCTTATGCATGCTGTATTACACAGCTTTAATGCAAAGCCAAGGTTGGAATAAACACAGGCTGAGTATCCAATCCATGTACAGCTGTTTCAAGCTTACTGGCTATCATCAGCATGGAGCGGGATCTCAGCCTGTGTTGTGGAAATTATGAGAAGGTAGTTCACCACAACAATCATATATAATATGGTGGGCAAAAGAGCGATAGAAGCCCTCCACCGTACAGTAGTACAGTAAATAAAAAGTACATCTGCGTTCACATTTGAATGTCTAAAGCAAGTTAGAAAACCTGCTTCCAGCCCAGAGTTCCGAGAAAAACAGTTATTACACTGCATTCTGGGAAGTTGAGCTGGGACACTCAAATATGGCCACAAATGCCTCGCTCTTCATTCCGTAGCCATCATCAAACATGGCTTCCTTTAAGCTTATGCATGCTGTATTACACAGCTTTAATGCAAAGCCAAGGTTGGAATAAACACAGGCTGAGTATCCATATATATATATATATATGTGTGTGTGTATGTGTATATATATATATATATATATATATATATGTATATATATATATATATATATATATGTGTGTGTGTATGTGTATATATATATATATATGTATATTGTGATGGTTTGCCCCCAGAGGCCAGTGTGGACGCAGCGCTAGGAAGAGGACTAATCCCTGAGACATTATTATTTACACCAGGAGCTACGGAGTTAAGCTTGAGGTGTAATCAGGCCCAGCTGGAAGTTTCTTTAAAAGTCCTCCTGAAGCAACCAGCAGGGCGGTTTCAGGCTGGGTGTGGACCCAGAGAGCTCCAGAGAGCGAGCGAGCACCCGAGAGCTCCAGAGAGCGAGCGAGCGAGCACCAGTGAGCTCCAGAGAAAGAGAGCACCAGAGACTGGGAAGCAAGTGTGCCAGAGCAGCAAGTGAAGCTGCCATTGTGGGATCAGGCTGTGTAACTACATCTGATTTAAAGGAGAACATTCGCTGCAAGCAGAAGAGGATCCATTGCAGCTAAGTGACTGGACTTAAAGGTACCACCCCCCGTGATACAAAAGGTACTGTTTTTACCTGCAGGCCGATTAGCGGTCCCAGGGCTAGTCAGTGGCGTTCCTGCAAGTAAGTAAGCCTGTTTGAGTAGATGTTTATTTCATGCTGACCACAAGCTATGTTTATTTATATTATGCCGACCACTTATTAAAGCCTGTAAAAAGCATACAAAGGCTCCAGAGTCCTCTATAAAGAGCATAAAAAGTTGCATAAACAGAGCGCTGATCCCGCCAGAAGGGGGCGCTCTGCCACAGTTGGTGTCAGAAGTGGGATGCTAAATTGTCTGTATTAAGAAGACAGCCCACCTTACAAGATGTCCATGGAGGAACTAGTGAAAGCCCTGGTAGATGCCACTACACGCCAGAAAGTGGGCGGAGCTTGTCAGCAGGAATGGCAAAAAGTAATTGCAGCGGACGGAGCCCATGCTGCAAAAGAGGGTAAACTAAGAGGTGCTGCTGCATGTTTTGGAGAGGTCACAGAGAAGTGGCGGCGACAAGCAGAGGAGGAAATAATCTGCCTGAGAGAGGCCACAGAGAAGTGGCAACAACAAGCAGAGGAGAGAATAATCGGCATGAGAGAGGCCACAGCTGCTCAGCAAGAGTTCAATAGAAAGTGGGCCATCCAGTTAACCCAGAATGAGGCTATACTGGAAAAATATAGAAAAGATGCGGCCAGAGTTAGAGCCAATGAACTTCTTTTGGAGCTGACAGAGGATGATGATGTGATCATATACCTCACCATTTTTGAGAGAACAGCCATTAGGGAGGCGTGGCACAAACGGTACTGGGTCAGCCTCATTGCCCCGTATTTGACTGGCGAAGCTCAGAAAGCTTATCTGAGCTTGAATGAAGAAAAGATAGAAAATTATGATGACCTCAAAGCTGAGATCCTTGCCAGAGTTGGAGTTACCCGGGATGTCAGAGCACAGAGAATCAGTACCCAGAAATATAAGAACAAAGAGAACCTGAGTTGTAATAAGGAGAAGTTACAGTACAGAGGGGAAGTCTCACAATTTGGACAGGCCCCTACCTGTCTGTGGGAAAAATCTGATAATAGAAGATGGAATACCGAAGAAGAGCATGCCCATCTCTACCACAGGCCAGGGAACGGGTTCCCTGATGAGAGGATGAGGATAGACTCCCAGAATGAACAGAAGGCGTACTTTACAGCCAGCATAAAGGCGCTGGGGGTGCAACAAGCTAGCCGGAGAAGTGCTCCTATACTTCAAGCACACGAGAAAGGTGTGACTGGCATGACAAGGAGAGATTTCCATTCAAATATTATGGACACCCCATTGGAGCTTGGCGTTGAGAAGTCATTTGATGATATTGTCAAAGATAGACAAGCAAGGAACCGGCGCAGAGACGGCAGGAGCCGGCGCAGAGACGGCAGGAGCCGGCGCAGAGACGGCAGGAGCCGCTGATGAGACTGCAGAGAAAGTGGAAAAGACTGCAGGAACAGCTGACACGGTGAAAGAGACCGATGAAACGGCGTACACGATTGCTGGGAAAATAACAGTAACCGCTGAAAAAGAGACGGCAAAAGAGACAGAGGAGTATGAAAAATAACTTTTGTCCCTGAAGCAAGCTAATGATGATTTAAAAGCAACTAAAGTTGTGAGCCAAGAACAAGGAAAAAGGGACAGACACAGTCACCTGCCCGGGGTGAATACTCCTGAGGTGTCTAGACAAAGAAAGTGCCTGATAAAGATCTCTGATTTAGAGAAAGAAGAGATCAAACGAATGAATAAAATCAGTGTTTTTACAAAAGAAGTAACTGGAAGCCTTTCTAAAGAGAAGACAGATGGGCAAGTTACTACTAAAAGGAAGGGTATCCGGAAGATGCCTAATGATATTCCTGAATGGAGAAGGAAGACTTCATTGGAAGACTACAGAGTGTCCTACAGAAGTAAGGTACAGATGCCTAGATGGAACCAGAGGAGGAGTCCTCCCAGATATAAGCTGAAAGAATCCGTTGTGTGGGAGCTGCAGCACAAGGATAAACAGGAGAGACCAGATCTCCTCCCTAATTGTGCATCTCAGAGAGAAGGAGAAATCATAGTTTCCAGCTCTCAGCCACAAGAGATAGAGGAATCCTCTAAACAGAGGAAAGCAACTGTAATACAGAGGGAGCTGCTATTTCATGCTCCACAAATACCGAGGATGGCCAATTCATCTAATATGAAGAGACAGTTGGTTCAGTGTGATGCATCTCCAGAAGAGACTAACACTGACCTGCAGAACCTGTGTGCTCAAGACGCTACATTAAATGCAGAACGATGTTCGCAGGAAGCTCATGAACCGGTAGGAGAATCTATACCGACTTCCGAGCCAGAAGAGTCCGCAATACATGAGTCAATCGCAGAACCACCAAAATCAACCCAAGTGCCTGAGATGTCTGCTCATGTTAATGAGCATGCCATAAATAAAGAGTCTTCTGATAGTGGGGAACAGGTTATGGACACTCATAAGTCACAGACCATATCAGCTGAAACTGTATCATCAGAACAGTTATCTGAGACTGTATGCACAGGAGATAAACAGCAAATCCATCAGGATGCAGATAAACATGAATCAGGACAAGATGGTCAGGGGGTAGAGACATTCCAGAAAGAAAATGAATCTTCTTCTAACCCTGAGGTTGTGAATAGTGACTCGGCAACAAAAGAAGTGCATGACCCATCTGCCCAAAGCATTTCTGAAGAACAAGTGCCAAACCATGAAACCGCGGCTGAAGAATTAGAAAATGAGTCCTCTGAGCCACAAACCAATGACCAACAAGTAATCCATAATGACCACTCTATTAAAGAAGAAAATTTAGAAAATGTTCATGAAAAGCTGAACGCCTTGGAGGCAAAGCTATTAGAGAAGTCACTAAAAGAAGAAATAAAATGGGTGAAGGCTGAGGATGTAGAAAATAAAAATGTTGTACAGGAATTCAGGATACAAGAGGCTACTAAGAAGTATACTAGCCTATCTGTTGGTAGTCAGCTGGACGTTGCTAAACAGCTGGAGTTATTCCAGGAAAAACAAGAGTCTGAGAGCTTCTTTCTAGCAAAGACAGAGAGCATGCCTACTCTGCACAGAAAGAAAGATGAAGTACAGACCCAAGAGCAAGACGCAGCCGTGAGAGGGGGCCTACCTTTAGAGTCTATAGCGGATCCTGGGCCAGAACAGAAGCAAGGTGCTTGTATGAAGCTCATACGTTCTGGTGAGAATTGTCAGGAAGTTGCTGTTGTTTAATGAAGTTGAAAGGGATGCTACTGATGAGCCTACAGGGGGAGAATTTGAAACCCTACAGAATGGACTGAGAAAGGAAGCACGACAATCTCAAGAGGTCACAAAATTTGGCCAAGAATTGTACTCGGCGAGGGCAGCTGACTCTCTGATATTTGAGCCCTACACTAAACCCCATCAGGTTGTAAGGAGGGAGCGACTGAGTGATCTGCTTGATACCCCAGGGAAGAGACGGTATGGAGAAGTGAGTTCTCATACAGTAGTACGACGAGTACTTTTGAAGGGTCCCTGGAGGAGGGCACTCGGAGTGACGAGCGGGCCGGTGTCCTACCCACGATGTGTGGGCAATGTCCCGGGCGGTGCGAAGAAGAGAGCGCTTCAAGATGAGAAAGCTGATAAAGCAGAAGCTTCAGCACTATTGGGAAGGTCTTACTGGCGCAAGAATGGCCGGACGGTAGGATGGTGGCATACACGGCCTCTCGGCGTTGTCGCTCAACCCTATGGTGTCGAGCTGAGGGGGAGGAGATGTGATGGTTTGCCCCCAGAGGCCAGTGTGGACGCAGCGCTAGGAAGAGGACTAATCCCTGAGACATTATTATTTACACCAGGAGCTACGGAGTTAAGCTTGAGGTGTAATCAGGCCCAGCTGGAAGTTTCTTTAAAAGTCCTCCTGAAGCAACCAGCAGGGCGGTTTCAGGCTGGGTGTGGACCCAGAGAGCTCCAGAGAGCGAGCGAGCACCCGAGAGCTCCAGAGAGCGAGCGAGCGAGCACCAGTGAGCTCCAGAGAAAGAGAGCACCAGAGACTGGGAAGCAAGTGTGCCAGAGCAGCAAGTGAAGCTGCCATTGTGGGATCAGGCTGTGTAACTACATCTGATTTAAAGGAGAACATTCGCTGCAAGCAGAAGAGGATCCATTGCAGCTAAGTGACTGGACTTAAAGGTACCACCCCCCCGTGATACAAAAGGTACTGTTTCCCGCCAGAAGGGGGCGCTCTGCCACAATATATATATATATGTGTGTGTGTGTGTGTCTGTATGAATATATATATATGTGTGTGTGTCTGTATGTATATATATATGTGTTTGTGTGTGTGTCGATATATATGTGCATATATATATATATATATATATATATATATATATATATATATACTGTATATATATATATAATATATATATGTACGTTTGTGTGTGTGTGTGTATGTATATGTATGTATATATGTATATATATATGTGTGTGTGTGTGTGTGTGTGTTACGGGCAATGTGTTGAATCCGGGCATTGTGCATAATCTTTCATTCTTTTCACTTGGTCATTCAGTACAATAATGTTTTATATTATATTTTGTCATTATCAAATTAACGTTGGATTTAAGGGAAGGCAAAGAATATAATCATCCTCTGACGTGGTCATATAACTTTTAATGAACAAAACAGTTAACATAAGCCAATATTCTTTGTCTGTGTTTTAGTTCCCAAAACAACTCAATATATATGACGCGTCGACAGAAATGTCCTTGAGCTATAAGAAGCGAGCCCGAGGAGCTGGGGCGTCGAGTGCCCGAGCCGAACATAGCGATGGCCCTGCTGTCAACTAAGTGCCGTTAACTTATGCCACGTCGGAGGATGATTCTGTTCTTTGCCTTCCCTTAAATCCAACATTAATTTGATAATGGCAAAATATAATATGAAACATTATACACATTTGCTAATGACAAAAGTTAGTATAAAACATTATACACATTGCCCGAGCACTCTACACAATGCCAGGATTCAACACATTGCCCGTAACATATATATATATATGTGTGTGGTGTGGGAAGGAGCAGAATTAGAAATATATGCTAATTAACCACTCAACTATGTTTTATGCAGCTTAATAATTATGTAAAGGCAGCCTATAAACTGAATAAATCTTTTTTTTATTATATTTTTTTACGAACACATAGATTTATTCAAACCAACTTGGGGTGCAACTTTCTGGTTGTGGTCTGTTGTTGGTGAATAATCACCCTGTCCTTCTGTAGGTGCAAGCTGTTCCTCCCACGTGCTGTTTAGTCTCTGTTTAATTAATCTATTTTCTCATTTAACAAATTATTTATTTATGCAATTGTACTCTCTCAGTATATTTGCAGTATACTATCTGCTTGTATCATTATTGGCTCAATCATAAAATACCTGACCTAGGCTCAGAGTGATAGACAGAGAGGTATGGAGATGGGGGGGGGGGGGGTATTGAGGGAGGGAGGAGAGGTGTAGAAGGGGAGATGGAGAGAGAGAGGGATAGAAGAAGAGGCATATAATCTATCTCTCTACTTTCTATCTCCCTCTCTCTCTATCCCTTCCTATATCTCTCCCTCTCTCTCTCTCTATCCCCTTCTACACCTCTCCTTATCTCTGACTATGCACTACACATGATGCTACATCTATTAGTATTGTAATGTTTACCATAGAAACATTGGGATACAAAAAGCTTGGTAATTTGGGAATCAAATGTTAAAAAGGCATGGGATATCACAAATAAAAAGGTATCACATTTAAAGCCATATTTATTGTTATGAAATATGATACAATAGGTAGCTTGTGAGTTTCGTTGCAGCAAACTAGGTCTGTTCTACATTCCAAAATATCCATGTTTTTGTTAAAGACTGAAGCATTTGTAGAGATATAAACAAACATGACAAGCATAGAGAATTCTGCAAAGTAAATATACAATAGGCCTTGCACCACCCAATTGCGGTGTATACATTACTTATGAATTACAAGACCTACATACACCGCGTATGTACAGCTGTGTTCAAGGCAATGTTATTTGCCAATAACTCAAGTCTAGTGCTCATGATCATGGTTGGGACTGTTGTATCCCAAGGTATTTCCCAGTGGGTAGTGAGCGAAGAAGGTGCGAGCCAGGTCATTGATCCTGTCATATGCACCTATGCTGCGGAAATGCTCAACATAGTGCCAGAAATCGCTGGTCCAAAAGGGCCAGTAAGGGTGGGCTGGTTCCTCTGCATATGGGTCTGAAAAGGAAAGCAGAACAAAATCTCAGATTTGACATGTTCATTATCTTGTTGGGTATAAATACATTACATAAAAATATTTTAGAGTGTTGTTCATTTAAAATCCATCTTAAAAATGCTTAGCTAGATACATACATATAATAAAATGATGGGTTTCTAGATTGTGTGTTTTAAGATTATCACATATATGCCCAGTGCTTCCATTTTAAATAGAATTACTTATTGATTATAGAATATAAAGACCACCTTGGACAATGTTGGGTTCCCATCTAACATATATTGGCGTTTTGGATTGCAGATTATCAGTACAGGCTTGGTAACTATCTAATGTGGGGTGAGGTGACAACAACTAGTGGGGTCCCATGAGCAGATTGCAATGCAATTAAATAACTACAAATACATAAAAACTGTTTTCTAAAGCTGTCAATCATGGAACCCAACAAGTTCCATGACTGAATCTGTTAAGAAACTAAACTAGATTTCACAAAGCCACCCACCTGTAAACAAAAATGGCTGCCCAATGTCTTAACTTTTTACCAGGACTCCAGAACAGGTCCCAAGACCCTTTCATGGTTGCTTAGAAATTCTTCATGGAAGGTAAACATTTGATGTAATGGTATTGGTGAAACACTGGTCATACAAAATGGTACCTCAAGCTTCCACAGAAAAAAAGTGTGGGAAGCATTGCTGTTACATACACCAGGTAGTCTATAACCTGCTACTTATATAATATTATTATTCCTTAACTTATAGTGGTACAAAGTCTCAAACCTTTGACAAAAGATACACTTATATGGTGATGAATTCATATAATAATTTTTTTTAGGATTTTGGAATTCGGGTTGAAGTACTTTAAAATATATTTATATCCATATTTATAGATGATCTGTGTTTATGATTTAGACCATACTACACAAGAAGTTCATTATTGAAGATATTTTTAATGGATTCATTTTAAAATTTAACAACATTTTGTTTACATACTGTTTGCTCTATTTTCCTCTCTTTAATGTTTTAAGTTATTTTAAGAAGACTTTTGTAGCCAGATTTTCAGCAGTAATGAGTTATTGTTCCATGAAAGCATGAAAATAAAAAGTGTTCTTACCATCCTCTTCGTGGATTGGTCTAGCATCTGAAAATAAACAAAAACACTTGCATGAGAAGAGCCTTAGATGGACAAAGAAGAGCTTCATAGCAGAAAGTGTGAGCAGAATTCTAATGCCAGCAGGAATTCCTCTCTGGTCTGGCCCATATAATGAGCCCTGTGTGCCACAGGAGGACAGCATGAATAGTATACCCAGGCAGCTCCTACACAGCCATCTCCTTACTAGGAAAGTACAGGCCCTGAAGAAAATATGTATGGAACTGCTTTGTGCATGCAACCCCTTTAGTTTTAGACAGTGGTGGTCAGCAATATTTCAATGGCAGAGTAAAGCCCTAGAGGATAACCTGCCCAATCACACTACAGACAGACTAGCAGCCCAAGAGAGATATACCCATGGCACAATCAGTCACTTAAATATAAGCGTTATCTTAAATGTTTTTATGTTTCTGTCTTGCATACCTACTAATATAATTTTTTTACAAAATTCACAAGCATGTTAAGGTTTTAATGTGGTCCTTTACAGGGAGATAGAACACAACTTCTTTGCTTTTCAAGCCTTTAAAGGAGCATGTTTGAAACATTTTGCATTAAAAAATATTAAGTACAACCTGTTTAAACTTTATTGAAACTAATAGGAAATACAGAGAGCATACTTTGGTCTGTAAATCTCATTGGCTGACAGAGGGCAAACCGAAGAAAAACATTATTTCCATGTCCATTTACACTGAGAAACACACAGTTCCTTTCATCAATAACCTGCAACAAGTTCTTGTGATAATATTTGTGTTCAATAGTTTATGCTAAAAAAATTAGAAAGAAAATTGTTTAGATATGGCTATATACATGCAAATAAAAACTGGTAGTGTTGGTTTACTGCACTGCTGTGAAATAATTACATTTCCAATAAACCGGTGCAGGAATTATCATTTACCAAGATTTCCAGGCATTCTGCCATAGATGATAATTTTATATGATGACCGCTTGGCTGCATTGGATACTGGATATTAGTATATCCTGGAAATGTATAGGTACAATAATAATTTCTTGTATTTTTTATGAAGAATTAAAGGCACACATATGCAACTGTTAGGTGTATATTGGGTGTCCTTTAAAAACTGTCCTGTTATGGACTGAATTTTGTGACTCGACTCCAAAAGAAAACATCTTTCTAAATACCTAATATGCAATATTGAGGTAAGCAGGAAATTTCAGGAATGACATGTACTGCAATTGAAACTTATTTAAATATCCTCCCCCAAGATACTAATATATCATTCATTTTACTGAATAGGCTCTTTCATAGAGTGTGCAGGAGATCGTCCTGTCCACCAAGATCCTGTGTCTTTCTTGTGAGGGATTTTGCACCAGGGTGCCTGCACATCCTGCAAAACTACAGTACACCTACTATGAATCTGACAGAAAAACATGCAGGTACATTAACAAATGGAAATACAGATGAATATTGTACACTTACCAAGGAATGTGCCCAAAAGTAAATAGGAGAAATATAACCCAATAAATATGAGCTTCATGGTTTTCTTCTAGTTCTTTCTCAGCCAAAACAATCTGTAAAAATGCATTATATAAGAAAAAACCCCAGCAAGTTATATATACTAGACATAAACTATACAATTATTATAATTGAGAATACACATGCATGTTTAAATAGATAAACACATACGTTTTGGTTCTATGATTTAATTTCTGATGCCCCCTGTGTGTTTCCTGTGCCTATTTCTCAGTATTTTACTTTTTATTATCTTTTCCACTGGTGTAAAGATTTAAGGAAGGTCTATCATGGTGTGTTTGAAGTGCTGCAATGGATATTACTCCCATACAACCTAGAGCACAAACACTTAGATGTGCATTGCAGCTGTTGTGATGCTAAGTAAATCTCCCTCATAATTTTAAACATCTAATCATTATGGTTTGTTACTTTCAAAAGAAAGATGCATCACTTGGACAATCTAAATTCAAGTTTTGTTCAGTAAAAAAATAAATATGTATGTATGGTTGTCAGCAATACAAAACATCTAATATATAGAGCATTTACTAGTCATATCTTAGGAATTTTCTCCCAATAAAATGTAACAGGTGAGGCTACCAAAAATGTATTGAAGCTGTATACCTTGAACATATTTCTCAATGATTAATATACAACGTATTTGTTGTGGATACAGTTAGTAACTGGATAATGTCAACATTATCCAGATATCCAACACTGGATAATGAAAACATTACTGACATTATCCATAAAATATATTTCTTGAGCACACAATATCAATATATTTGTTAGATTTTGTTAGATCTAGAGCAATGTTTATAACTATAACACGCCAACAAAGTGTATATTTATTGCATAAACAGAACACAGACAAATGGATATTAGTTTCATGGCAGTGTTTCCCATGTGGGTTCCAGTTAGTGTGACCGGGAGTTCAACCGAAAAATGGCCCTATTCTGTTTATATACACACTTAAAATCACTGTTAATATTGCTACATGTTTGGCAATTATTACTTATTGGCACTAATGAATTCTTAAGTCAATAGAATGCATATAAACATTCATAAAAAAAATCCGAAGCCAAATTTATAAGTTCAAGGCATTTGCAAGTAGCTAATATTATATGGCCCAAAGTCTCCCATTGGAAAGTGATTAGCAAGAAGGGATATGGGGATATTGTAGAGTGATTTTAAATGCTGGATAATTTAATAATCTGTGTTGTGGATCTTTTGCCATAATGTGTGTAATTATTTTCCAAATTCTAAAAAACACTCTCCATAAAAAAACTTGTAGGGAAAACTCAAGCTATAGTCCAAGTAGTAAATGGAAACAAAGAACTATTTGTAAAAAGAAAACTCTTGTGGCTACAGAAGCAATGTAGATTAAGCAAAATACTTCCCTAAATATATTAGGTTTGATAATAAATAAAAATACTACTATTTTATCTTTGTGACCAGTTTTTTATCTTTATTTTATCTTGGTGTCCCTTTTTTTATCTTTTTAGCATGCAAGTCATTTACTTTTCTCGGATGCAAACATAGCACAGATATGAAGTATTACCTGATCTCCTGCTCACACGCTGCCTCCTCTCTCACAGGTTGTGTGATTCTGTCAAGTTTTCTCTCAGCCTTGGTGTATAAACAGGGGGCTGTCTAAGGAGGATACAGAGTCATATATTTGTTTAAGGGAAAACTAAATAAATACAGATTGTGAAGCCTCTGTCTAGGACATCTTACTGGGCGTACTGTATTCACCTTGTATTATTGGAGATAAAATGTTAATGTAATTATAGCTTAATATATTGTTTTCCATTGCATTTTATTATATTAATTTACTAAAGTAGTTTTTCAGACATATAAGAGATGGTATATAATAAAATCACTTCAGAGAAAGTTTGGTTATTTTGCATAATAATTCATTAAATCATATATTTCTTTTTAATGTCAAGTCGACAGTGATTATTTTCTGATTTTTGTGTTTTTATAGGTCAGTGACACTGAGAGCTCTAGAATTGCTGTTTGCAATAATAATGTCAATATGTTACCCATTATTACCTCTTTAGACAGTACCAGGAATGATGGTGACCATGATGATAGTGTTCATTTAAATGGAAATATTAATCCTAAATAGCTAAGATAATTTAATTTGTAATTTGTAGATATTTGGTAAATTATATCTTTTAGAGGACTAACTATAAAATATATCTTCATAGATGGGTTACAGCGGTTTTGCCACCTGACAGGTTTCTTCTTCAAGTACCTCCTAGCAACTTGCTTGTACACACTAATATATACCTAGAGGTGTGATAAAGGTGTATTGGAAACCCTGTCAGAGACTATGATTTTGCGGTGATACATTTTTGTTTTTAGAGCTTGTTTTGTTTTTGCAACATAGTTCATACAGGTGCATTTCCGATATTTGATAAGGTCCACCACATTGTTGGATCCACATGTAACCTTGTATACAGATTATATTTCTTGTTGTGGTTAAAATGTTCTCTGTTCAAATGTTTTTACATGTTTCGCATCACTTCTGGTTACAATGCTGTGTACCTTTTATTGTTTTGTTTTGAAGAAAATATTGGTTTGGTTTTGAAAATGTTGGTTTGCTTCTGGCCTTCCGTGAGTCGTAACTGCAGTTCTTAGATTATGTCTTTTGTATTTGTTGAGGATCGGATTGTAGGTGTTGAGGATCTAATTGTTGAGGATCGGATTGTAGCATTTGGGGTGCCGTGCATGGACCTATTGCTGTGCCCATAATCTATAAACAGTGCAGGTCACCAAACGCAAAATTGTTATGGGTGAGAATTAATTCAATGAGAGCTGTGATAATATACTCAGGTATGTCTAGCGTTTCAGAATGGAGTTGTAGGAATCTCTGGCAAGCAGGTAGGTTTTGTCATCTCAATTGCCACCCATGATAGCCTTGAATGATTTGGAGCTTCTTTCTGCTCCTGTGTAAATTAGTTGACTGGGAAGCTGATCATAGTCAAATACTGATTGATCCAAGCATTACCCATCTGGTGTATACCATATGAAAACTGAACAAAACCTGGATAATGCTGACTAAGAACCATATGAGCAGACAAAATACTGCTGGGCTGGAGAATCCCCTCACCATTTGTCGCTGTGATAAATCAATGTGGCATTCTAACTAACACCAATTTTTCGAACTAATGCATGCAAACCCAACAAACTGTGAAGATCGAACCAAACATAAATACCCCTTTTTTGTACCAAGAGGAAGTGATCCATTCAATGTTCTGACTGGAAGGATTGGTACACAAGGCAGCAAGAGGCTCTATATACTGTTCCTCCCACCAGTCAACCACCTCATGCATCCTGTCCCTATGGCCTAGCAGTCCCAATGAGCCCTTCCAGCTAGCCCAGTAAGACATGGATTACTGCAAGGGCCCACCATGACCCAAGCACGTCCCAATTGGTGCATACCATATGAAACCTGAACAAAATACACTGATCCCAGATAGGTGATAAAACTACCACAGCATTTATTACAAAACTAGTTAAAATTAATACTGACAAAGGAACATCTGAGGGGAGGAGCTAAGCCAGAGACATTACACCCTACCCCTAAACATATATTCAAAGGGTATGGTGTAATGTCTCTGGCTTAGCTCCTCATCGATGGTATAGCCGCTCCACAAAGGGTAGGGGCCAGTGGCGGAGCTACCGCCAATGCAGGAGGTGCAATGCACCGAGGCCCTTCTGGGGATGGGGGCCCAGTGCTGTTTAAATTGATGGACATTTTTTTCTATTTACTGTATATACTCGAGTATAAGCCGAGTTTTTCAGCCCTTTTTTTAAGGCTGAAAAAGCCCCTCTTCGGTTTATACTCGAGTCATCCTGCTCCTGCTGCTAGCTCCCTCCCCTGTGTCTCCTTCCCTCCCTCTTCCTCGTGTCTCATTCCCTCCCCCTCCTCTATCATACTCCTCATCCTCCCTTCTCCTCATTCTCCCCTCTCCAATCCCCCCCCCCCTTTCCCCTAACTTACCTTCATCAGCTGCTCATCTGCGCGTCTTCTGGCTGTGTCGGGACTCGGCATATGCTACTGACGTGACATCACATGTGCGTCATGTCATTAGCATATGCCGGATCCCGACTCATCCTCCATCCTCATCCTCCCTTCTAATCACTTCCCCCCTCTCCAATTACCCCCCCCCCCTTTCTTTCCCCTCACTTACCTTCATCAGCTGCTCCTCTGCGCGTCTTCTGGCTGTGTCGGGACCCGGCATATGCTAATGACCTGCTGAACTCGGATGTGTTGCTATTCTGCCATTGCCTGTGTGACTGCTATCATACCAGCAAACCTGTAAAAGACCTCACACTGCGTGACCTCTTTCCTTTCTATGATTTGGTATCAGATGACCTCAAAGTTATAAGTGGCCATGACTTGGAAGATTGAATAACTATACACATTTTACTTTAAACTCGAAGACAGAGCCCTCCATTATTTTGCAATGTGTTAAAAATAGTTTTGCCTTGTACTTAACCCTTGTATGTCACAATAGAATTTGTTGGCAAGTCACAAAGGAATGATAAGAAGAAGAAGAATAGGAAGGAGCCCACAAGATTTAAGGCTATTAAATTGGCCTTTTTCAGTTCCCTGCAAACGATCTTCGGGTTACAGGCGGAAAAACCCTACGGGCTGTCAAAATCTGAACTCCGTCCTTGCTAAGCCTTTGATCTGCCAAGCCCGTAATTTTTACAATCGCAAATCGATATTAAATTGCTACAAATCCCCAAGGACGCACTGGCATTCAAACCATACACAGCAAATGGAGCCAAAAATCCTATGGGTACTAGAGAGGACCCACAAGGGGGTTAAAGCCCTGTCCGTATCACTGTAAATGCAAATATAAACACAATACTGTATTTTAAATTAAAGGAAAAGTGATGTAAGATATTCAAATTAATAGCACGACATTCTCAAGCTCACAAATCTGCAATAAAAAATCATTTATTTTATGTTTAATGTCCGTGTTATATCGATCACGACAATCAATGTGCTAATACATGTAATAGAACTTGCATGTACTAGATTATCATATTTACTGATTATTTAATATTGCGGTCCGATCGCAGCTCAGACTTAAAAACGTAAGTGATTGGAATCTAACCTCCATTATTTTAGTTACGTAATGATGATGATCTATGTTACTATTGGCTCAGTCTAAACCCGTAACCACAGCCGGAAATGCAACGTGCAAAAGCATGGTTTACGGATTTGGATGTCGGCCACGTAAATGCTAATTTTATCGCTCCGAATTTCATGGGACTAAAAGTTACATAGTAATTGAGGTTGAATAACGACTTTTAGTCCACTAAGTTCAATATTTTTATATCTCTTCTGACCATCATAATATGTGGATTATTTATTGCCTGTTAATTTTTAATTGATCCAGAGGAAGGTTGCCCTTCCTTGTACTTTTTCCAGCTCTAAAATGTCCTTTTTATGAAGTGGTGCCCAAAATTGTACTCCATATTGAAAATGAGGGCGTACTAGGAATATGTATAGTGTCAAAATTATATTTGCTTTCCTTGCTTCTATCCTCTTCTTAATAAATGCTAATATTTTACTTGTCTTTGCGGATGCTGCTTGGCATTGAGCACAGTTACCTAGGTGGTTGGCCACAAGCACTCCCAAGTCCCTTTCTATATCTGATACCCCTAGAATTGCTCCATTAAAATTATGAATTGCATGGCTCTTTTTCCTTCCCAAATGCATAACTTTACATTTATTTGTGGTAAATCTCATCTGTCATTTAATTACCCATTCCTCTAATTTATGTAAATCCTTTTGTAGGGAAAGTACATCATTTTCTGATTTACTTACCTTGAACAACTTATTGTCATCAGTAAAAATGGAGACAGTGGAACCCCACTTACCACATTAGTCCAATCTAAGCATGTTCCATTTACAACAACCCATTGCTTCTTGTCTTTTAGCCAGCTCTCAACCCATGAGCAGATATTTACTGCAATTCCTGTATCCCTTAGTTTGCACAATAGCCTTCCATGTGGCACTATATCAAAAGCCTTTGCAAAATGCAAAAATACTGCATCCAATGAGTTGACCTTTACATTAGAAGGCAGATAACACAAGACCTCACATTTGTGCAGGCACAGTGTTACATGAGGAGATGAGAGCCCTGCTCTCGGGTGAGCTTACAATCTAAGACGTGATAGGAGATAAAAACACAAGGTAAGGGGATTGCTGGATGGATTATGATAAATAGATATGCAAACCAGAATTAGTAATCTATTACAAAGTTGTGGATGATTTAGTTAAGTAGAAAGCTGTTAAGTTTATCCAAACTCATGTGTTTTCAGAGAACGTTTGAATATTTGAAGACTAGTGGAGAGTCTTAAAGGGCAAGGTGGACAATTGAGAAGTCCTGAAGGTGGACATGTGAGAAGGTAATGTAGAGAATTAGAGGTGCAAATCTTGCGAAGAGTGGGAGGGTGGTTTGGAGTGTATCTGGAGTTGAGATGTAGAGAGCTTGATTGTTGTTGGTTTTTTTTTTAAGTGAGGTTAAGGATTTCGAAATTATTCTTAAAGAAATGGAGAGCCAGTGTAGGGAGGCAGCAGATAATGAGCATTGGTGAGGTGGAAGCATTCAATATGGACTGGAGTGGGGATAGGTCGTTTAATGGAAGGCCAATTAGGACAGAGTTTCAATAGTCAATGCATGACATTTTGATAGCATGGATTAGTGCCTTAATAGTGTATTGAGTGAGTAAGTGGCAACTTTTGCAGATATTCCAGAGGTGGTGACTGCAGGATTTGGTTAGCGATGGAATGTGGGGTCTGAGTCAAGTGTGACATCAAGACGTCTGACTTCAGGTGTGGGCGTGATCTTTGCTTTCTGTAAGACATATTTCAGGTGGAGTTAGAAGGAGGAATTAGTAACAGCTCAGTTTTGAAGAGGTTGATTTTTAAATGTTGGGAGGCCATCCAGACGTTTATGGGAAGGGATTTTTTGACATTGGTTAGTAGGGTGGAGGATAGATCCGGAGAGGAAATATATATTTTGGTTATTGTCAACACAGAGAGGGTATTTAAACCCATAAAAGCAAGTTTTCCAAGAAAGGAGGTGTAGAGAGAAAAACGCAATGAACCGAACACTGAATTTGTGGAACCACCAGCGGAAAGGGGTAGTGGAGGTGCCACGATAAGAAACAGTGAAAAAATGGCTATAGATTTAAGGATGACACAATGAGTGGGTTGTATCATGAAGGAGTAGTAGATGGCGTGGGTGATCAAAGTTGTTGAAGGCAACAGAGAGATAAAGAACTACTAGTAAGTGTAGACTAGCCTTTCCAGTAGTTTAGATGCTAGGGCTAGTAGAGATGTAGTTAGAAAGGGAAGAAGGAGCGAGAGAGGGCATCTTTAGAATGAGTGTGATGTGGGCCTGCTTGGAGGATGAAATGTGAAACAGAGATTGCAAACATGAGTGAGGAGCAGGAGGATAGAAATGGGGAGGGCAAGATGTAAGGGAATGCAATCAAGAAAGCAAGTCATGAGATGAGAGGAAGATACATCATTTTCTGTACCTCAGACAGTTACATTACCCAGCCTGTCCTTCTTGCCTAGCAGGGTCTAGGCCAGGAAGACATGGGCGGCCTCCAGAGCTTACCCTTTTCCTCATACAAAAGTAATATTGCAGCCATTTTGATCCTTAGTGGATCTTCCCTTGCATTTGCTAACTAATAGAGAAATAATATTCTCAATGGATAGAGGCTAAGAAAAATGGGAAAAAAATAAAAAATAAAAATCAGAAGGATAATTGGTTTTAACAATTTGCATGCAAGACTGGAGCATTTTTGTTATAGCGATAAGGTAACAAGCAATATAAATATGCAACTAAGGAAGCCGAGTCTCATACATTTTTTTGCCTTTAGTATAATTACTTCCAATCAAGTCTACAGGTGTAGAGTAGTGAGAATGAAGTAAGAGTACACACTCAGGGCCTCATTCAATTGTGATTTGGCCAATTGAATAGAGCTTTATATAAGCACAGAGGATATTTTTTGCAGAAGTTTTTAGTTAGTGAATACCTTGCTTTTGGATAGAAGTTCTAAAAACTTATGCAAAAAAATATGCTCTGTGCTTATATAGAGCCCTATTCAATTGGCAAAATCACAATTGAATGGTACATCGCAAATACATCTTAATAAATATTTAGCATGAGGCCTATTTTCAACTGGGTAATATAAAAAGGGTTGTTGTTGTGTAATATAAAAAGGGTATCAGAACCTAATTTCCCTTTAGGGATTTAGGCAAAACATGGTTTGAGGTTAGATTTGGCAGGGAAGGAACAATACTGCACTAATGAATTCATTTTCTAGCAGAAACATTGAATGGTGAAATTGCTCACAGGCAGTTGGACAAACAATTGGGCTCCAGATAGTAATGAAAAAGGCAAAAAAGTACCTGGAGGCAAAATTATGCATTTTTGTTATAGTGATAAGGTAACAAGCAATAAATGAACACCCATTTGATCATCCCAGGAGAGACAGGAATATCTACCACTAAATTAATTTCCATATACTTCAATGGTTTGGCAAGAACAGGAAATGATTGAAGATGTCCCACTGATATGGAATGCGTGCTTTAGGTATGAGCACATACCTCACAAGTGGTGACACATTGTCAGTTGGGACATCTGTTACCACAAGAAGGAATTAGAAACAAATTGAGGCATCCATTCCCTGTGATCATGACCACATTGTAGAAAACACCAGTCTTTCAAATACATATAACATACAAGCAGGAGCTTGATGATCTGGTAACTGCTTTTCCGCATTGGAGATAGACTATAAGGATATAGTTTACATAGCAGAGAGGAATTTTGATGATGCGTGTAACTCTGCAGCCTTCGTAGTTGTCTAATTGGGAAACTGGTCTTGATGTTCTGTGACTCTGGGCAATAATGGAGAAATCAAACATTATAAAAACAATTCTTATCTAACTTTGAGGGAAATTAATTGTAGCGGAACCCATCACTGTTTTACCCTGTTTTATGATTATTATGGTTAAAATATGATCCTACTATATGTATGTTGGTTGATGCTCTGCAGAATATTGTCCCAGACATTTGCAGCTACTTGGCATGGGAGATAATCCTGTTACAGCGACTCCGCATAAGATAAAGGAAGTCTATTGTATACAGTGTTTTCATTCTCAGATAAGAACAAAGAAGTGTAATTGAATCAATGTCTGATTGTATCAAAGTTGCCAGGGAGGTGTGACCCACCTATTGTTCTCTTTATGTGTATTGTGCGGCCAAATATGGGCATGTGTATTACCTGTGGTCAAAGAGATGTATATATATTTCTGTAAAGGTAAATAAAGTCAGTATTCATTTGACTCCCAAATTGTGTGTCGTCCAATATGAGAGGTCGTGAATGGTGAGACTGTAGTGCTTCTTGGATATTTTATCGTATACGAGCAGAGATATTGGACAGCGTGTTCAAGCTCCGTTACATTTGGTGGCAAGTGTCGGAATTGTTCCCACGGTCAGAAGGACAGCTACAGGAGACACGATTCCGTGGAGTACAAATTGAGGGCAATGCTAGTATCCGTACAGCGCCCCTGGCTACAGCAGGATGGAACCGGCTAGTTTCAGACAGCGTTCCATCATGAGGAGGAGGAGGCGGCCGCGGACTACAGGGATGCAGACAGAAAGGAACTCATGGTTACAGTACCTCTTATTACCCCACAGACTGAGTTTCAAAGAGAACTCCAAAGCAGACTGGCCTTTTTCCCAGGTACGCTTCCCATGAAAACCTTGGCATGGTTAATGACAGATGTCCACAAATCCATAATGGAAACGCAGCGGGCACGGGAGCGGTCCATCTTGGGAGCTGCTAACCCACCTCCCACCATTAACCCCCCCAGCACTGCGTCCGGGTGGTGGGAACTACCAAACCCCTCCACGGTACATCAGGTGCCACACGTGTAACCAGCAGGGTCACATGCAGAGAGACTGTCCCAGAAACAGAAACCGCTCCACGTGGAATACTCCAACTAAGTCCCCTCCCCAGCGACAGTGTGTACCCCAGGGGGCCGAAGGTGTCGTCCTTCCCCCCCAGCGGCAGTGTGAACCACAGGGAGCGGAAGGTGTCGTCCTTCCTCTCCAGCGGCAGTGTGTTCCCCAGGGAGCTGAAGGTGTCGTCCTTCCTCCCCAGCGGCAGTGTGAACCCCAGGGGGCAGAAGGTGGCGTCCTTCCCCCCCAGCGGCATGGTGAACCCCAGGGGGCAGAAGGGGTCGTCCTTCCCCCCCAGCGGCAGTGTGAACCACAGGGGGCAGAAGGTGTCGTCCTTCCCCCCCAGCGGCCGTGTGAACCCCAGGGGGCAGAAGGTGTCGTCCTTCCCTCCCAGCGGCCGTGTGAACCCCAGGGGGCAGAAGGTGTTGTCCTTCCCACCCAGCGGCAGTGTGTACCCCAGGGAGCAGAAGGGGCCGCCCTTCCTCCCCAGCGGCAGTGTGAACCCCAGGGGGCAGAAGGTGTCGTCCTTACCCCCCAGCGGCAGTGTGAACCCCAGGGGGCAGAAGGTGTCGTCCTTCCCCCTCAGCGGCAGTGTGAACCCCAGGGGGCAGAAGGTGTCGTCCTTCCCCCCCAGCGGCAGTGTGTACCCCAGGGAGCAGAAGGTGTCGACCTTCCTCCACAGCGGCAGTGGGTACCCCAGGGGGCCAAAGGTGTCGTCCTTCCCCCCCAGCGGCAGTGTGAAACACAGGGTGCAGAAGGTGTCGTCCTTCCCCCCCAGCGACAGTTTACCCTAACCAGGGGAGACACCAATCTCCCAGACGGCGCAGATGGGACCGTGGTCTCTGCGCCCACAGCTTGTCCAGATCCCCAACTACCATCACTGGGACAACCGGAGGAGGGGGTAAGTACAAATTCCCCTCCCCAGCTAACTTCTAATGTGGCCCCAGGGTTAACAGAGGAAATGTTAACCCCCACTGACCCCCACGTCTCCCTGGCTAGTGCAGTCGGCCTCTGCCCTCCCTTTGTCCCTTGTACAGAGCAGGAGGTCCGGCAGGTTATACCAGCAGAAGAGCTGGCATCAGGGCAGAGTGCCGCTGGCCTCTGCCCCTCAAGTCCCCTCAGCGTGTTGCCCCATCAACACAGGGAAATATCCAGGTGCCTGGTTAGACTTCCCCCCAAAGGGGAGATGTGTGACGAAGTGCCCTTCGCCACTTTGGCTTGGAGAGGACTGTTTGCCAGCCTCCTGCCCTGCGACTATGGCCCTGGTACATATTGCCCTTTGGAACCAGTGTTCGGCCATACCAGAGTGTATGTTACTCATTCTGGCCCTTTACATAGAGGGGGGGGGGGGGGGGGTCATTCGGTACTTGACCTGTGTGAACCATGATACCACAGCTAACTATGCCATGAAGCCCATTCATATAATGAAAGACTATGGGAAAGACTTTAGCTACATGGCAATAATGGAGAAATCAAACATTATAAAAACAATTCTTATCTAACTTTGAGGGAAATTAATTGTAGCGGAACCCATCACTGTTTTACCCTGTTTTATGATTATTATGGTTAAAATATGATCCTACTATATGTATGTTGGTTGATGCTCTGCAGAATATTGTCCCAGACATTTGCAGCTACTTGGCATGGGAGATAATCCTGTTACAGCGACTCCGCATAAGATAAAGGAAGTCTATTGTATACAGTGTTTTCATTCTCAGATAAGAACAAAGAAGTGTAATTGAATCAATGTCTGATTGTATCAAAGTTGCCAGGGAGGTGTGACCCACCTATTGTTCTCTTTATGTGTATTGTGCGGCCAAATATGGGCATGTGTATTACCTGTGGTCAAAGAGATGTATATATATTTCTGTAAAGGTAAATAAAGTCAGTATTCATTTGACTCCCAAATTGTGTGTCGTCCAATATGGGAGGTCGTGAATGGTGAGACTGTAGTGCTTCTTGGATATTTTATCGTATACGAGCGGAGATATTGGACAGCGTGTTCAAGCTCCGTTACATTTGGTGGCAAGTGTCGGAATTGTTCCCACGGTCAGAAGGACAGCTACAGGAGACACGATTCCGTGGAGTACAAATTGAGGGCAATGCTAGTATCCGTACAGCGCCCCTGGCTACAGCAGGATGGAACCGGCTAGTTTTCAGACAGCGTTCCATCATGAGGAGGAGGAGGCGGCCGCGGACTACAGGGATGCAGACAGAAAGGAACTCATGGTTACAGTACCTCTTATTACCCCACAGACTGAGTTTCAAAGAGAACTCCAAAGCAGACTGGCCTTTTTCCCAGGTACGCTTCCCATGAAAACCTTGGCATGGTTAATGACAGATGTCCACAAATCCATAATGGAAACGCAGCGGGCACGGGAGCGGTCCATCTTGGGAGCTGCTAACCCACCTCCCACCATTAACCCCCCCAGCACTGCGTCCGGGTGGTGGGAACTACCAAACCCCTCCACGGTACATCAGGTGCCACACGTGTAACCAGCAGGGTCACATGCAGAGAGACTGTCCCAGAAACAGAAACCGCTCCACGTGGAATACTCCAACTAATTCCCCTCCCCAGCGACAGTGTGTACCCCAGGGGGCCGAAGGTGTCGTCCTTCCCCCCCAGCGGCAGTGTGAACCACAGGGAGCGGAAGGTGTCGTCCTTCCTCTCCAGCGGCAGTGTGTTCCCCAGGGAGCTGAAGGTGTCGTCCTTCCTCCCCAGCGGCAGTGTGAACCCCAGGGGGCAGAAGGTGGCGTCCTTCCCCCCCAGCGGCATGCTGAACCCCAGGGGGCAGAAGGGGTCGTCCTTCCCCCCCAGCGGCAGTGTGAACCACAGGGGGCAGAAGGTGTCGTCCTTCCCCCCCAGCGGCCGTGTGAACCCCAGGGGGCAGAAGGTGTCGTCCTTCCCTCCCAGCGGCCGTGTGAACCCCAGGGGGCAGAAGGTGTTGTCCTTCCCACCCAGCGGCAGTGTGTACCCCAGGGAGCAGAAGGGGCCGCCCTTCCTCCCCAGCGGCAGTGTGAACCCCAGGGGGCAGAAGGTGTCGTCCTTTCCCCCCAGCGGCAGTGTGAACCCCAGGGGGCAGAAGGTGTCGTCCTTCCCCCTCAGCGGCAGTGTGAACCCCAGGGGGCAGAAGGTGTCGTCCTTCCCCCCCAGCGGCAGTGTGTACCCCAGGGAGCAGAAGGTGTCGACCTTCCTCCACAGCGGCAGTGGGTACCCCAGGGGGCCAAAGGTGTCGTCCTTCCCCCCCAGCGGCAGTGTGAAACACAGGGGGCAGAAGGTGTCGTCCTTCCCCCCCAGCGACAGTTTACCCTAACCAGGGGAGACACCAATCTCCCAGACGGCGCAGATGGGACCGTGGTCTCTGCGCCCACAGCTTGTCCAGATCCCCAACTACCATCACTGGGACAACCGGAGGAGGGGGTAAGTACAAATTCCCCTCCCCAGCTAACTTCTAATGTGGCCCCAGGGTTAACAGAGGAAATGTTAACCCCCACTGACCCCCACGTCTCCCTGGCTAGTGCAGTCGGCCTCTGCCCTCCCTTTGTCCCTTGTACAGAGCAGGAGGTCCGGCAGGTTATACCAGCAGAAGAGCTGGCATCAGGGCAGAGTGCCGCTGGCCTCTGCCCCTCAAGTCCCCTCAGCGTGTTGCCCCATCAACACAGGGAAATATCCAGGTGCCTGGTTAGACTTCCCCCCAAAGGGGAGATGTGTGACGAAGTGCCCTTCGCCACTTTGGCTTGGAGAGGACTGTTTGCCAGCCTCCTGCCCTGCGACTATGGCCCTGGTACATATTGCCCTTTGGAACCAGTGTTCGGCCATACCAGAGTGTATGTCACTCATTCTGGCCCTTTACATAGAGGGGGGGGGGGGGGTCATTCGGTACTTGACCTGTGTGAACCATGATACCACAGCTAACTATGCCATGAAGCCCATTCATATAATGAAAGACTATGGGAAAGACTTTAGCTACATGGCAATAATGGAGAAATCAAACATTATAAAAACAATTCTTATCTAACTTTGAGGGAAATTAATTGTAGCGGAACCCATCACTGTTTTACCCTGTTTTATGATTATTATGGTTAAAATATGATCCTACTATATGTATGTTGGTTGATGCTCTGCAGAATATTGTCCCAGACATTTGCATCTATTTGGCATGGGAGATAATCCTGTTACAGCGACTCCGCATAAGATAAAGGAAGTCTATTGTATACAGTGTTTTCATTCTCAGATAAGAACAAAGAAGTGTAATTGAATCAATGTCTGATTGTATCAAAGTTGCCAGGGAGGTGTGACCCACCTATTGTTCTCTTTATGTGTATTGTGCGGCCAAATATGGGCATGTGTATTACCTGTGGCCAAAGAGATGTATATATATTTCTGTAAAGGTAAATAAAGTCAGTATTCATTTGACTCCCAAATTGTGTGTCGTCCAATATGGGAGGTCGGGAATGGTGAGACTGTAGTGCTTCTTGGATATTTTATCGTATACGAGCGGAGATATTGGACAGCGTGTTCAAGCTCCGTTACATTAATGTTTAATCTTTCTTTCAGGTTATTGAAGTTTTTATAGTTGCTGAGGAAAGTAACTAGATAAGTTGCTCCTTCAAAAAGTTTGAATACATGTAATTGCACAAAGTATTTCAAAATGCTAGAAGTGATGAGACCAGCCAAGTGTTAATAAGACATAATATAAAGGAAAGTAAAGAACACTAACAATGACTGGTGTTCCCACTCATAAGTTACTATTCTGAGCAAAATGACTCAGACTGAATATAAAATGTAACATTTATTATTATACACTAAAATATCATTAAAAAAATAAAATAAACAACGAAAAAAAAAAAAAAACTGTCTCAGATGTGGTGTATAAGTGATATACAGGTCATTGTGGGAAATTACTGACAGCCTATTGGCTCACAAGTGTGAATAATAAACATAGTTTATCTTATTATTGAGACCGCTCTGAAAAACTCACTAGAAATCCAATGTTTCCTTTGTCAGTGAGAATAATTACATGTCCCTAATAAAGGTGAATACACCCCACCAGTTAGTATGTATAGTGAAATGGTTAACCAGGTCCTTAGACCACCAGTATTCTGTAACTGATTTATAAAATGTAGTGATCAAATACTGTAATGTAATTATACTCTCATTTATTCTGACCATTATATGTACCTAACATTTAATGCTTCAAAAATCTTTGGTATAACATTTGGTATAGTGCAAAATATTCTTGAATTCCTTTAATGTGTTTTTTTCTTCCTATGAAAGACTATACCATTATTTCTAAAGAATTGCCTTTGAAACTTTAAAAAGTTGCTGTTTTATCATCCTACTTTTCCTTCTCTTCTCATTTGAGCATGAATCCTACAAATAAAGCTTTTTGTTAAATCCTAATAATGTAATAAAAGTTTAAGTCAAAGGGCCTTATTATATTGCCCAATTTGTAAATGTATACACACTTAAAATCCCTCTTAATATTGCCACATTTGCTATTAACTACTCACAATCCGATTACAAGTTACCTGCCCACAATCAATACAGGCCAGTCAAAGACACAAATGTGGCCTTAGAACGTCATTGGTTTTAGCACAGCCCCAAATATTACAAGCTCTAGATAATTAATGTTACATAAAATCAATATTCTATTAGACGCGTAGCTCTAATAAAGTCTAACCCCCAACTGAAAAAAAGTATTGTTTCTCTGTCAAATGTAGTATTAAATAGGACTTGCAAGGGCTTTTTAAAACAAATATTATATCGGTAGCAGCAATTAAACACAAAATACTGTACTTTAAAAGCATGAGAAGGCAGGGTAAGACATTAGAATTACACAACAGACTCAAACCAACAAATATGCAATTAATTAAAGTTTTTTTTAAATGTTATTTCTGAGTAATGTCAATCCCGGGACTCAAGGGGTTAATACATATCATGAAACCCACATGGACTAAAACAGGTGATCTAATGTATTTTATAGTGTGCTAGATTGCTTGATTGTGAGACCAATCAGAAAATATTACTTATTGGCACTAATTAATTTGTAGCCTCCGATTGCAGATTACGTCTAACTTCCATGTTTTACTGACATCATGATGACTGTCCCATTTACTATTGGCTGTGTCCATGAAGTAAATTACAGGCTTGCATAAATATTGTCAGATGATGTGATCACATCCCCTGAAAACAAACTTAAAAAGGCAGGGCTTACGAGTTTAGCTTGAGTCAATAGAAAATATCTTAACCTTTAGAGAAAAAAACACCCAGAGTTAAAAATATGGGTGAGAGGCATTTGCAGGCTTTTAATAGAATAGGGCTTCTCATAACAAATAAAAAAAGCTGGTGAACATTTGTTCTTGGGGGCAGGAGGCTCCCCATAGTCCCTGCACACTGACCACCATAGACTACATTTACTAAACACGACAGGCCATATTTTCAGACCTTTAAATCCCAACATATAAAGTATAGTGCATCTTGAAAAAAATAGTATATTGATAACAGTTAAGGTTTCTGCTTAAAATGGGAAAACACAGGAATTTTCTACAACCGTAACCTTCTTTCCACCACCTCCACTTAATTGTATTACTGTTTAGTGTGCTGTTTCGTTATATTTTATTCTCTTGTTGTTATGTTTGCAGTTTATTCAAAGTTCATATAAAGCAAAAAAAAAAGGTTTTGTGTTTTTCTATGAGTTCCCCTAGCTATATTTTCCCTCTGTTAAAATAACCCTATTTAACACTGTTTCGCTTAACACGCCTATTGCCCGGAACCAATCTACAGCTCTAAACCCGGTACCTATCTATGGGCCTAATTCAAATGCGATTTGGTTAATTGAATAGGGCTCTATATAAGCACAGAGCATATTTTTTTTACAGAAGTTTTTAGTTAGTGAACATCTATCCAAAAGCAAGGTCTTTATTAACTAAAAACTTCTGTAACAAAATATGCTCTGTGCTTATATAGAGCCCTATTCAATTGGCCAAATCGCATTTGAATGAGGCCTCATATATATAGTATATATAGTAAATAAATAGTACATCTGTGTTCACATTTGAATGTCTAAAGCAAGTTAAAAAATCTGTTTCCATCTCAGAATTCTGAGAAAAACAGTCATTACACTGCATTCTGGGAAGCTGAGCTTGGACATGCAAATGTGCCCACAAATGCCTCACTCTTCAATCCATAGCCATTTCAAACATGGCTTCCTTTAAGCTTAGGCCTGCTGTATTACACAGCTTCAATGCAAAGCCAAGGCTGGATTTTACACAAGTCTAGAATCCTATCCATGTACAGCTGTTTCAAGCTTACTGGCTATCATCAGCATGGAGCAGGATCTCAGCTTATGTTGTGGATCTTATGAGTAGGTAGTTCACCACAACAATCATTTAACATATGGTAAGCAAAAGATTGATAGAAGCCCTCCACCTTAGAGTAGTACAGTAAATAAATAAATAGTACATCTGTGTTCACACCTGAATGTCTAAATCAAGTTAAAAAAACTGCTTCCAGATCAAAATTCTGAAAAAAAAAACAGTTATTAAATTGGGCATTTTTGCAAGGACTTAGCTCCACCTAGTGTCCAGAAGTTGTCATTTTTTAAACTTTTCGGTTTTCCAGTTTTTAAATGTTTTTTTTTTTCAAGATGCTTTATGACTTTAGCATTTACTTTATTTTTACCTTCCATTGTATGACTCATGGGTGAGATCTTCCATATTGTTAAAAGACATCCTTTTAAATTTGTCTTCAGTTCTGTTTGATGTACTGTTTGAAGCTTATAAATAAAGAACTTACAAATAAAGACAAGAAAGTGTTATGTAGAAGAAGCATCCCATAGTGTAAAACTGCTGCGAGCTACGATCGAGAGACGCTATTTTGTAAACCAGTTCTCGGCCAGTTCCAGTTGCGTGCTCGAAGGCAAACAATTAAGCAAGCATGTAGTTACGGGTTCAGATGGAGCAATGGAAAAAGAGATTGTTAGCGTTACGTCACTGAAAAAGGGGAGGGTAGATTTCAAAGTCCTATGTGCTGCAATTACAGTTTGCGATCAGACCCAAATTCCAGATATAATGCAATATTAATAAAGCAGTAAATATGATATTCTATTATCGTATATCTCTTAACACATTGATTGCAGAGATCGATATAACAAAATATAAACATGAAATAAAGTACTTTTCGTGGACGATTTGCGCGCTTGGAAATATTGTATAATTAATTCTGAGACCTAACATCACTTTCCCTTATAATAAATGTATAGTAGTGTGTTTTTATTTGCCTACGAAGTGCTATGTATTGGACTTTACCCCCCATGTGGGCGCTCTCGATCACACGTTGGCCTTTGGGCTCCATTTGCTTATTACGTGCGTGCTCGCGAGTAACCACATTGCAATTTAATAGCTTAATTGAACAAGTAGCAGTTACAGGCATGACAGATCAAAGGATTTATGTGTGCAAAGTTCAATGTTGCTTAACGCGTAGCCTATTCTCGGCTATTCTGCGTGTTCACACGCAAGTCCACTGCGAGCAACGTTACAGGGCTAATTCAATACCCGTAATGCGTAAATTTGGAGTTACAGGCTAAGGGCCCTATTAAATTCTCCCTCGTAGTTCTCTCGGTGCTCGCAAAAGGCAGTTTTCCTGCTGTTTGCGAGAACCGAATCTCTCGCAGCCTGCTTTACGATATGACTGCGAGAAAATGGCCGAGAATAGGCTCCGAGAGAGCTACGTAGCCTTAAATCTATGCACGAGTCTCGCATATCGTAAGAATCCCTACGTGGACAAAAAGTCCACGCAAGGGATCCGAAAGCCTCTACGTGCTGCCTCGGAACAGCCCGAGACAGCAGCGTGAGGCTCCCCCCTGCACCCTATACACATCCCCATGCTGCAGGGGTCTCTATCAGGACCCCTGCAGCACCCCCACATTAACCCCTTGCAGCGGGGGTCCCCGATCTGCATAGATCAGGCCCCCCGCTGCATTTAAAACTTTTAAATTCCCCGCCGCGGCTCCTTAAAGGGACCGCGGCACACTATTAGCCAATCCCGGCCGCGGCACTTAAAATTAACCCCCCTCTATGCTGGGGGTCCCCATCGGGACCCCCGAAGTGTCCCCACATAAACCCATTGCAGCGGGGGTCCCCGATCTGCATAGATCAGGCCCCCCGCTGCATTTAAAACTTTTAAATTCCCCGCCGCGGCTCCTTAAAGGGACCGCGGCACACTATTACCCAATCCCGGCCGCGGCACTTAAAATTAACCCCCCTCTATGCTGGGGGTCCCCATCGGGACCCCCGAAGTGTCCCCACATAAACCCATTGCAGGGGGGGTCCCCGATCTGCATAGATCAGGCCCCCCGCTGCATTTAAAACTTTTAAATTCCCCGCCGCGGCTCCTTAAAGGGACCGCGGCACACTATTAGCCAATCCCGGCCGCGGCACTTAAAATTAACCCCCCTCTATGCTGGGGGTCCCCATCGGGACCCCCGAAGTGTCCCCATATAAACCCCCTGCAGCGGGGGGCCCCGATCGGCACCGATCGTGACCCTGCTGCAATTCAATTTTAAATTTCCCGCCTCGCGGGTCCTCAAAGGACCGTAAAGGTCCTGAAAGGACTCGCACTAAAAATAATAACCCCAGGCAACTATAATTACCCCATTAACTCATGATGGTCAATCCAGACCACCATAAGGCCTAAATTAACCCATTAACTCATGGTGGTCAATCCAGACCACCATAAGACCTAAATTAACCCATTAACTCATGATGGTCAATCCAGACCACCATAAGACCTAAATTAACCCATTAACTCATGATGGTCAATCCAGACCACCATAAGGCCTAAATTAACCCATTAACTCATGATGGTCAATACAGACCAGCATAAGGCTCTATTTAACCCCATCAGTCCCATAAGGGTATATTATTACCATTATGGGCCTGTTACAACCCAACATTAACCACATAAGTGCCATGATGGTCCTCAAGGACCATCATGACACTAACTACAAACACTACACTATAACCCCCAATAAACCATTTAATCTAAACTAACCCCCCTCTACACTAATCTATTAACACTTACACTACCTACCTACACTACCTACCCCCTAATAAACCTCCCCAACACTCTAATTACAAAAAACAAAAAACCTACAGTACAAAAAACAAAAAAACCTACAGTACAGAAAACAAAAAAAAATTACACACCTGAAAAGGAAAGACAGATAAACACAATACAATAATACATATAATACATTACATACATTACATACAATACATGACATTACATATAATATATTAAATATAATATATTAAATATAATATATTACATATAATACATTACATACATTACATACAATACATGACATTACATATAATATATTAAATATAATATATTAAATATAATATATTACATATAATACATTACATACATTACATACAATACATGACATTACATATAATATATTAAATATAATATATTAAATATAATATATTACATATAATACATTACATATAGTCCTAATCAAATACCCCCTATCTATCTAACATACAATCTATTTAATTTAAAATAAATCATAACTATATCAAATACATCCCCCTATCTATCTAATATACAAAAAATCCTAACTACATACACAGACCCTTATTCTAAAATAAAATAAAATAATTACAGTCCTAACTACATACACAGACCCTAATTCTAAGCTAAAATCAATAAATTAAGACCACTTACCTTTAAGATGTTGCTTCAGATCACTAACCTATGGGTCAAACAAAAAAAAAAATTAGTACAAAACATTAACATCAAATAAATAAACATTATATACATTCTACATATTCAACTCACCTTTACAGCATGTCCAGTCACTGTTAAGCTCTTCCGGCGCGGCCCTGTTAAAAAAAAAACACAATACATGAATACATGAATACAATATATAAACAATAAATAAAATACACAAATAAACATCTAAATATACATTTCACTTACCTCCCCGCGATGTCCCCGGCCTTCTCTCCTTCAGCCCCGGCTGGGCCGCGGAACCATTCGCGCTCTAAAAAAAAAAAAGAAAAAAAACTAACGGAGGTCTGCACTGGCAGACCTCCCCGACGCTACTGAACCTCCCGGAGTCGTTTCCGGGAGGAAATTGGCATTGGCGGCTTGTGATTGGCTGAAAAAGCTGTCTATCAATTTCAGCCAATCAAAAGTCGTCAATGTGTGAGCCAATCAGGATGGGATACACCCCAATATCCCACCCTGATTGGCTAAAACACTTGTCTATCTTTATGGGAACCAATCACAACGCTCAGATGCCTTCAGCCAATCACTATGGGATACACCCCCACGGAGTGATTGGTAGAAGACATCTGCGCATCCTGATTGGCTCCTACATTGACGACTTTTGATTGGCT
This sequence comes from Discoglossus pictus, assembly GCA_027410445.1. Classification (NCBI taxonomy): domain Eukaryota; kingdom Metazoa; phylum Chordata; class Amphibia; order Anura; family Alytidae; genus Discoglossus; species Discoglossus pictus. The sequence continues at coordinate 372,907,905 of CM050165.1, read as the reverse complement.
GACAGCTTTTTCAGCCAATCACAAGCCGCCAATGCCAATTTCCTCCCGGAAACGACTCCGGGAGGTTCAGTAGCGTCGGGGAGGTCTGCCAGTGCAGACCTCCGTTAGTTTTTTTTCTTTTTTTTTTTTAGAGCGCGGATGGTTCCGCGGCCCAGCCGGGGCTGAAGGAGAGAAGGCCGGGGACATCGCGGGGAGGTAAGTTAAATGTATATTTAGATGTTTATTTGTGTATTTTATTTATTGTTTATATATTGTATTCATGTATTCATGTATTGTGTTTTTTTTTTTTAACAGGGCCGCGCCGGAAGAGCTTAACAGTGACTGGACATGCTGTAAAGGTGAGTTGAATATGTAGAATGTATAGAATGTTTATTTATTTGATGTTAATGTTTTGTACTAATTTTTTTTTTTGTTTGACCCATAGGTTAGTGATCTGAAGCAACATCTTAAAGGTAAGTGGTCTTAATTTATTGATTTTAGCTTAGAATTAGGGTCTGTGTATGTAGTTAGGACTGTAATTATTTTATTTTATTTTAGAATAAAGGTCTGTGTATGTAGTTAGGATTTTTTGTATATTAGATAGATAGGGGGATGTATTTGATATAGTTATGATTTATTTTAAATTAAATAGATTGTATGTTAGATAGATAGGGGGTATTTGATTAGGACTATATGTAATGTATTATATGTAATATATTATATTTAATATATTATATTTAATATATTATATGTAATGTCATGTATTGTATGTAATGTATGTAATGTATTATATGTAATATATTATATTTAATATATTATATTTAATATATTATATGTAATGTCATGTATTGTATGTAATGTATGTAATGTATTATATGTATTATTGTATTGTGTTTATCTGTCTTTCCTTTTCAGGTGTGTAATTTTTTTTTGTTTTCTGTACTGTAGGTTTTTTTGTTTTTTGTACTGTAGGTTTTTTGTTTTTTGTAATTAGAGTGTTGGGGAGGTTTATTAGGGGGTAGGTAGTGTAGGTAGGTAGTGTAAGTGTTAATAGATTAGTGTAGAGGGGGGTTAGTTTAGATTAAATGGTTTATTGGGGGTTATAGTGTAGTGTTTGTAGTTAGTGTCATGATGGTCCTTGAGGACCATCATGGCACTTATGTGGTTAATGTTGGGTTGTAACAGGCCCATAATGGTAATAATATACCCTTATGGGACTGATGGGGTTAAATAGAGCCTTATGCTGGTCTGTATTGACCATCATGAGTTAATGGGTTAATTTAGGTCTTATGGTGGTCTGGATTGACCATCATGAGTTAATGGGTTAATTTAGGCCTTATGGTGGTCTGGATTGACCACCATGAGTTAATGGGTTAATTTAGGCCTTATGGTGGTCTGGATTGACCATCATGAGTTAATGGGTTAATTTAGGCCTTATGGTGGTCTGGATTGACCATCATGAGTTAATGGGGTAATTATAGTTGCCTGGGGTTATTATTTTTAGTGCGAGTCCTTTCAGGACCTTTACGGTCCTTTGAGGACCCGCGAGGCGGGAAATTTAAAATTGAATTGCAGCAGGGTCACGATCGGTGCCGATCGGGGCCCCCCGCTGCAGGGGGTTTATATGGGGACACTTCGGGGGTCCCGATGGGGACCCCCAGCATAGAGGGGGGTTAATTTTAAGTGCCGCGGCCGGGATTGGCTAATAGTGTGCCGCGGTCCCTTTAAGGAGCCGCGGCGGGGAATTTAAAAGTTTTAAATGCAGCGGGGGGCCTGATCTATGCAGATCGGGGACCCCCCCTGCAATGGGTTTATGTGGGGACACTTCGGGGGTCCCGATGGGGACCCCCAGCATAGAGGGGGGTTAATTTTAAGTGCCGCGGCCGGGATTGGCTAATAGTGTGCCGCGGCCCCTTTAAGGAGCCGCGGCGGGGAATTTAAAAGTTTTAAATGCAGCGGGGGCCTGATCAGTGCCGATCGGGGACCCCCGCTGCAAGGGGTTAATGTGTGGGGGCTGCGGGGGTTCCTATGGACCCCTGCAGCAAGGTGTTCATGTGAGGACACTTCGGGGGTCCCGACAGGGACCCCCGCATTGAGGGGGGGTTCATTTTAGGTGCCTGGGGGGGGTTTGGAGTACCCCCCACGGCAATGCTTATGTGGGGGACTGCCGCGGAGGTCCCTTTTAGGACCCCCGCAGCACTTGATGAGGAGTGGGAGCCTGCGATATCATCTCGCAGGCTGTCACTCCTCATGTACATTTACGCAGTGTAGATACGTACGGCCCTGCTGCGTAGCTCATACGTTGCTCGCAGCAGGGCTAATTTAATAGCATTGTAAGTTAGAGAAACTTTGCAGTACGTAGGGCTTAAGTAGAAGCCTCTTATTTACGAGGCTGGAATTTAATAGGGCCCTAAGTTTTAAAACGTTTCCCAATTTAATGAGGCTGTATAAAAGGAGTTTACCATTATCATTATTCAATGCCACTATCCTCTGATAGCATGGTACTCTACTAATGTTGGTAACTGCAAATCCAAAGCAATGTGACTGAGCTGCTGTACCATAACATGAAAAGAGCCAGTCTCCCCAACATGTCTGGGAAAAGAGTTATTATTAAAAGATATACTGACCATCTGCAATACACCAACTTGTCTGAAGAGATCATCAATTCCAATAAATTACAAGTAGACCAAATTACAATAACGTAATCAGTTCATCAAAATCACTTGACACATATAAATATAGATAAATAACATAAAAAACAAACAGATCAAATAATGTGTTTTCCGTCAAATTATAAAAAAAATGGTTCAAAGATAGTTTAGTTTGGTATAGGCGTAGTTGTAATGATATAGGTATCACAAGGTTTTGGAGACCACCAGCCTAGGTCAGCAATAATCCAATTCAGCAACTTTGTAGGTGAAACAGGAACAAGCTTTATTGAAGGTATCAGGAACCACAATAATCTGGCAAGGTACATTGACAGGAAGTGCCTTATATAGGCCAAGGACCAGATACCTGACCAGTCACAGCTGAAGAGACTTAGTCACTGATGCTATTGCTAGCAGAGTCAAGGTTATCAGATCTCCAAGAATTTCACAAAGGCAGGCTGGCGCAGTGTTAGGGAAGAGGATCAGCAGCCTGGGGACCAGGGTTCAAAACCCAGCAGAGTCAATTCCTCACATTACCCCCACCTCTACAGGTGCAGCCTCTGGATGCCCTATTACCCGGTTTAGCAGGGTACTGCACATGGAAAGACCGGAGAAGGTCAGGAGCGTGAATATTGTCCTCTGGTTCCCACGAACTATCCTCCTCTCATAGCCTTTCCAAAGCACCAGATACTGAAGCTTGTTGCGGAAGATCCTGGAGTCCAGAATTCTCTCCACCTCATATTCATCCTCACCATCCCCGAGGACTGGAGGTGGGGCAGGCAGGGCTCGGCCAGGGAAAGTGTTTGCATGGAAAGGTTTCAGCAGTGCAACGTTAAACACCGGATGTATTTTCATGGAATCTGGAAGTTGCAAACGAAAAGTGACAGCATTGATCTGATCAATGATCTCAAAAGGTCCCATGAACCTGTGACCAAATTTATAAGATTCCTTGTTGACAGCCAAAACCTTGTCACCAACATGATAAACCGGGGCCTCCATTCTATGCCGATCAGCAGCTCTTTTGTAACATTCCTGAGCCTTCAAAAGAGTCTCCTTCAACAGGTCTTGGGAATCTCGTAAGCTGGTTAGCCGATCAGTGACTGCAGGAATGGAAGTAGTAATTGGGAGACTCACTAGAAAGGTTGGATGGTAACCATAGTTGGCAAAAAATGGGCTCTAAGAAGTGGAGCAGTGTTGGGCATTGTTATAGGCAAACTCCGCTGTGGGTAGAAAATCCAACCAGTCATCCTGCAGGTAACTAATATAGCACCGCAAATATTGCTCCAAAGTCTGGTTGGTTCGCTCAGTCTGTCCATTACTTTGTGGATGAAAAGCTGACGACAGATTTACATTAATACCTAGATTAGAACAAAAATGTTTCCAAAAACGAGATGTAAACTGCACTCCCCTGTCAGAAACTACTTCATCAGGCACTCCATGCAAGCAAAATATTTCCCGCATAACCAGGTCAGCCGTCTGTTTAGCTGAAGGGAGACCACGAGCTGGTATGAAATGACCCATCTTAGTTAACCTGTCCACAACAACAAGAATGGTAGTGTGTTCCTTAGAGGGAGGTAGTTCCACAATAAAGTCCATGGATATAGATCCCCAGGGACGATGAGGAATCGGAAGAGGCTGAAGCAAGCCAACAGGGGATGAGCGAGGAGTCTTATGTCTGGCACATACATCACAAGAGGACACATACTTCTTAACATCCTCATAATACTTGGGCCACCAAAAGGTTCGGGCAAGTAGCTCTTGTGTCTTTTGGATTCCTGGATGACCTGCTGGTTTTGAGTCATGGTAGAGACGTAAAAGATCCAGTCGCACTGACTCCGGAGCAAACAGACATTGAAAAATCCAAAACCCATTAAGCATCGTCATGTGAAGATCACGAGGAGGATCACGAAGAACTGGGTCTTCAGCGTAGCCCTTTTTAATGCGAGACATCAGATCAGAAGGAAATGTAACTCCTATAAATATATCCTCCGGCAAGATGGTGGTCTTGGTTACGGTAGTATGGAGGGGGTCAGCTATTCTAGGCAAGGCATCCACCTTACCATTCTTGGAGCCAGGACGGCATGTAACCAAAAATTTAAACCTCGAGAAGAATAGGGACCAGCGTGCTTGTCTGGCTGACAGTCTCTTAGCTGATCGAATACATTCCAGATTTTTGTGATCTGTGAGGACAGTAATTGGATGGGTTGCTCCCTCCAAGAGATGTCTCCATTCGGTGAAGGCAGCTTTTATAGCCAATAGTTCTTTATTCCCTATGTCATAGTTTCTTTCTGCTGGCACCATCTGGCGGGAATAGAAGGCACACGGATGTAACAGCATCTTAGGTCCAGTCCTTTGGGACAGTATAGCACCAACAGCTGAATCAGAAGCATCAACTTCCACAATAAATGGTAATTCCAGCTGAGGATGTACCAGGACGGGGGCAGATGTAAACAGAGTCTTTAAATTGGGAGAATGCGTTATCAGCCTTATCGGACCACTGAAAAGGAGTCCCTTTATGTGTAAGTTCAGTGATCGGTGTAATAACGGCAGAGAAATTCTTAATGAAACGCCTGTAAAAATTGGCAAACCCCACAAATCTCTGAATATCTTTTTCATTCTTGGGGATGGGCCAGTCCAGTACAGCTTTAATTTTACTTGCGTCCATACTTAAACCGTTAGGAGTTATTACATACCCCAGGAATTGAATTTGTTTGTTCAAACTCACATTTTCCAGTTTAATGTATAGGTGGTGGGTACGAAGGCGCTCCAGAACTATACGGACCTGTTTTCTGTGGTTTTCAAGATTATCAGAAAATATTAAGATATCATCCAAATATGCCACAACAAATTGATCCAGGAGATCTCGTAGTACATCATTGATAACATGCTGGAAAGTTGCAAGGGCATTACAAAGCCCAAATGGCATTACTAGATATTCGTAATGCCCGTACCTGGTTCTGAAAGCTGTTTTCCATTCATCATTTGGTCTTATGCGAACCAGATTATATGCCCCCCGAAGATCAAGCTTCATAAATATTTTAGCTGAGCGAAGTCTCTCCAGAAGTTCAGGAATGAGACGCAAGGGGTAGCGGTTTTTAACAGTGATGTTATTAATGTCCCTGTAGTAAACGCATGGCCGTAGGCTGCCATCTTTCTTTTCTACAAAGAATATAGGAGCTCCTACTGGAGAAGTAGATGGTCGAATAAAGCCTTTGGCAAGATTTTTTTGTATGTATTCACAAAGAACTTTCAATTCAGGCTCAGAAAGGATATATATATACGGCCAAATGGGATAGCAGCCCCAGGTAACAGCTCTATTGGGCAATCATAAGGCCTGTGGGGTGAAAGCTGATCAGCATTCTTCTTATCACAGACATCTGCAAAATCCCAATATTGTAGAGGAAGCTTAGTCAAGTTTGTAGCAACCATTTCATTAATTGTTGTGGCAACAGGTGTTACCTTAGAGGGTTGACAATTCATTAAGCAATGTTCTGAAGGAAAGGACAAAGTTCTGATTTTCCAATCAATCTGTGGGTTATGCAGAGCAAGCCAAGGTACACCCAAAATCACTGGAAACTGTTTTGAGGAAATTAGGTGGAAAGATATAGTCTCATGGTGATTCATTTCCAGAGTCAACTTTAAGGGCACAGTCTCATGTGTAACCGGTCCTGACGTAAGTGGAGAACCATCTACTGTCTGCATTAACACAGGTGAAGAATTAGGGATAGACTGAATTCTATTTCCTGCTGCAAATTTGATGTCCATAAAGTTTCCGCCTGCTCCAGAATCTATCATAGCTGTAGTCGAAATTTTACTATCACCACATTACAAAGTGATAGGCACCACAAAATGAGGATGTTGAGTCAACATACCCTCTTCACCATGAGCCAGAGAAAACAAAGGTTGTGTGACAGAATCCAGTTGATCTGAAATCTGGGATTGGTGTCGAATCTGTGCACCCTCAGCAGCCATAGCTATTGTTCTTTTGGATTTGCTAGGGCAATTGATGGCATAGTGCCCTGCATTACCACAATACAGGCATAAATTGTGAGTGTGGCACCACTGTTTTTCTTCATTGGATAATGGCCCTCTTATTAGATTTACCTGCATAGCCTCAGGCTCAGAGTCTGTAGGTGTTTGTTGGGGTCGGAGTAGAAATTCTTGAATAGAAAGTAGGAGTAGCACTTGGTCTAAAAGAGCCCTGTCTTTCCAATCTTCTTTCAGAAAGTCTCCGATCAATACGGATAGCCAAACCCACAAATGCATCAAAGTCAGCAGGAAGATCAACACGAGCTAGCTCATCTTTTATAGCTTCTGAGAGACCTTTTCTAAAGTGGAACCTCTGGGCTGATTGGTTCCAGGTAGTATCAGCAACCCACTGTCTGAATTCAGCAGCATATTCAGCCACAGAGCGCCTCCCTTGATGCAAATGAAGGAGAGTGGTTTCTGCTGTAGCACATCGATAGGGGTCATCAAAAACTAGGCACATGGCCTCAAGAAAGTCATTTTGATTACCCAAGACTGGACTGTCCTGTTCCAGAAGAGGGGAGCCCCAAGCCAGGGCTTCATCTTTGAATAGGGAGAAAATAAATCCCACCTTCTCTCTTTCAGATGGAAATCAGTGAGGTAACATCATGAAGTGCAAACGGCATTGATTTAGGAAACCCCTAAATCTTTTGCGATCTCCTACAAACTTTTCTGGTAGGGGCAAGCAGGCATCTTGTGCAGGTGTAACAGTAGCAGCCGCAACATCACGTGCCCTGTAGCTGGTATACTCACTGTGCATTGACTGAACTTTATTTTGCAGCTCAGCTACCTGGTCCTGCAGCACTTGAATGGTCTGTGCCTGGGTCTGCACAGTTCTTGCAAATAAAGCAACCTGCTGGGACAATGCAGAATCTGACCCGGCGGTCTCCATGTAATGATATAGGTATCACAAGGTCTTGGAGACCAGCAGCCTTGGTCAGCAATAATCCAATTCAGCAACTTTGTAGGTGAAACAGGGAGAAGCTTTATTGAAGGGATCAGGAACCACAATAATCTGGCAAGGTACATTGACAGGAAGTGCCTTATATAGGCCAAGGACCAGACACCTGACCAGACACAGCTGAAGAGACTTAGTCACTGATCAAGAGTCAAGGTTATCAGATCTCCAACGATTTCACAAAGGCAGGCTGGTGCAGTGGTAGGGAAGAGGACCAGCAGCCTGGGGACCAGGGTTCAAAACCCAGCAGAGTCAATTCCTCACAGTAGTAGTTATACAATATATTCTTTCTATGTTCTTGTTCATTGTATGACAATGTAACATAAGAGAGACACAGGGCATGTGCATCAGGGACTATGAGTCGTATTCTATTAGAAACCGCAAATACCACTAACCCATAATTTTTGCTGCAGTATTTTTCTCTCTAAATATTTAGATGTATTCTATTGACTCAAGCCTGCAATTTACCACTTTAACCCTAAACTTGTAAACCCTGCCTTTTTAAGTAGGATTTCAGGTGATGTTATCATAAGATCTGGCAATATTTAAGCAAGCCCGCATTTACTTCTTACACAGCCAATAGTAAATGAAACTGTCATAATGATATCAGTAAAACATGGAAATCAGACATAATCTGCAGAGGCTATGATTTAATTTGTGCCAATAAGTAATATTTGCCGATATTTTAATTGCATATTTGTGGGTTTGAGACTGTTGTGCAATTAATTCTAATGTGTTTCCATGCCTTCCCATGCTTTTAAAGTACAGTATTGTGTGTTTAATTGCTGCTACAGCTCTAATAAGTGTCTGAAAAAGCCCTTGCTAGTCCTATTCAGACTTGTAATATTTTTAACGGAAACTTGATACTTTTTTATTTGCAGGTCAGACTTAATTTACGAGCTAGATCTATGGGTCTAATAGAATATTGATTTTGTGTAACTTTAATTAGTTAGCGCTCGTAATGTTTGAGCTGAGCTAAAACCAATGGAGCTCTTAGCTAGAATGTGCGGGTTTGGCTGGCCCGTAATGGTTGTGGGCGGCTAACACGTAATCGGATTGCGAGTAGCTAAAAGAATATGTGGCAATATTAAGACAAAAACAATATTCTAAAAAGTTGAAGGATGTCAAAATATAATGATACTATAAGGGTTGTTTAAGGAAAGGCTAACTATATATATAGTAGATAAAAGGAAATTGTAGATTTTTTTTTTACAAGATAATAGAACATCTTTAACAGCATTTATCAAATATCTGTTTCTGTGGGACAAACAACATTTTTATCTATTGAACAATTTCTATACATTTTCTGATCAATATTTATTAATATATCAAAACTTGAGCTTTTGTGTAGCAGATATTAATATAGGAGAGGATAACCATTTTAAGCTGAAGATATTGAATTTGCAATTACAGTTTAACCTCTCTAAAATTCTGTGACCTTCTTCTAACCAATTATTCTAATTAAAATAGCATATGTAGAACATCAAACCAGGAAGAAATCATATTACCAGACTTTTTTTAGACCAGAAAGGAATTTCTATTTTCCTGTATCAGATTCTGAGATAATTAAAATCAATATGTCTAAAAGTGTTAATTAAAAATTATATTAAACAACTTTTACCATCCAACTGCAAGTTTTTATCTAGCTCAATCTTGAAAATAGTGCAACAGAGTTATGTTCAAATTTTGTACACATTCTACTAGAAACTTAAAAGGTGTGAACCATGCCCTCAACTTTGATAAGTACTATGGATTTTAAATAAGACTAGGAAAGTGTTAGTCTAGGACCAAGCTAGATATTTATTACTTAGACTTGGAGTATGAAGACATTTTAGGGACAGAATTCTAGTTTAGAGGAGAGTTTTAGTGATGGATTAACTTTATAACAAGAGTTCTAGTTTAGAGTAGAGTTCAATTGTAAAGAAAGTGACGTAAAGAAAGAGGTCTACCTTAGGAAATGATGAAATGGATGAAGGTTTCCATTGTAAGGTAATAATTTCAGATTAGCTAGATTACGAGTGATTTACAAATTAAGGGTACATTTTTGTAAAGGGAATATATCCAACACTATGGAGTAAATTCACTGGGCATCAAAGAGGCTGCCATATGCAGCCCCAAGGCTACAACAGACAATTTTTCCATTGAAGTAAAAATTACAGCCTGCAGTGCAAAATCGAAAAGTGTTACAGAATTTACAAAAAAATTTAAATCGTGCGCCTACTTTTTATGCAGATAGAATGGGCAGGCTATATGGGCCTTTTGGCTAGTATCTACCATAAAAACTATAGCCCTATTCAATTTGGCTTGGAATTTGCAATAGTTACAGAGTGATTCAATTGATCAAGCCTGCAGCTACCTGGTCGAAAGCCTAAACCATGCACCCATAAACTATGCACCCGTAAGTAGCATTTCAGGGCATGATCATAACCAATTAAGCAAGGCCGTAACTACCGATTTAGAAACAGCCAATAGTAAATGAGACTGTAATCATTACATCAGTAAAACATGGACGCTAAACGTCAATCAATTAGCGTTTAGAAGACCGATATGAGATCAGACTTTCAATCTGGCAATGTACAAAATAATAAAAATGAATATGTACTGTTCTAGTCCACGTGGGTGGCCTGATATGTATTACCTCCTTTATTACCAAGATTAATATACCACGGAAATGAAACATAATAAAAATATTTTTGTATTGCATATTTGCGAGCTTGAGAGTTTTGTGCAATTAATTCTAATGCCTTTCATCACTTTTCCAGTCTTTTAACATGCAGTATTGATTTTTTTATTTGCATTTACAGTGCTACGATCAAGTGTTTAACCCCTTTGCGAGTCCTATCTGGTACTCATAGATTTTTCTTCTACATTTGTCATTTACAGGTGTGAGAATATTTGAGGGCTTGTGGAATTGTAGCAATTGAATAGAGATTTGCGATTATAACATTTACCGCTTGAAAGATCAAAGGCTTAGATGGGTTGAAGTTACGATTTTGACAACCACAGGGATTTTCAGCCTGTAACCCACAAATCATTTGTGGGTAGCCAAAAGACACCAATTGAACAGCAAATTAATTTACGGGCTCCATTACGGGATCCAGTAACTAACAATTGCTCAATTGAATAGGGGCCTATTTGCATATATCCATGTACATTGGGTTTGGTATTCTGTGTGATAAATTATGAGCTGTTTGATCTGTTAGTCATAATATGTCCTTTTTCCTAAGGATGTTGCACCCGTCATGCCAAAATACCCTGGATGATTCATAGATCGTTATCGTTATCATTTATCTGAAATACATATACTACAATATACAATAAGTAAAATTCATTAGGTTTCACAGGAGCTGCAAATTGGTTAAGAGAGACTGCAATCACAGTTTTTCCATAGAAGAAACCATGACAGTCTCAGCTCACCACTCTGGAGCACCTGCAAAGCTTCTACATTTTGTCTGCTGTCCCTTGATCGAGTGTAATGAATATATATATACAGGGAGTGCAGAATTATTAGGCAAATGAGTATTTTCACCACATCATCCTCTTTATGCATGTTGTCTTACTCCAAGCTGTATAGGCTCGAAAGCCTACTACCAATTAAGCATATTAGGTGATGTGCATCTCTGTAATGAAAAGGGGTGTGGTCTAATGACATCAACACCCTATATCAGGTGTGCATAATTATTAGGCAACTTCCTTTCCTTTGGCAAAATGGGTCAAAAGAAGGACTTGACAGGCTCAGAAAAGTCAAAAATAGTGAGATATCTTGCAGAGGGATGCAGCACTCTTAAAATTGCAAAGCTTCTGAAGCGTGATCATCGAACAATCAAGCGTTTCATTCAAAATAGTCAACAGGGTCGCAAGAAGCGTGTGGAAAAACCAAGGCGCAAAATAACTGCCCATGAACTGAGAAAAGTGAAGTGTGCAGCTGCCACAATGCCACTTGCCACCAGTTTGGCCATATTTCAGAGCTGCAACATCACTGGAGTGCCCAAAAGCACAAGGTGTGCAATACTCAGAGACATGGCCAAGGTAAGAAAGGCTGAAAGACGACCACCACTGAACAAGACACACAAGCTGAAACGTCAAGACTGGGCCAAGAAATATCTCAAGACTGATTTTTCTAAGGTTTTATGGACTGATGAAATGAGAGTGAGTCTTGATGGGCCAGATGGATGGGCCCGTGGCTGGATTGGTAAAGGGCAGAGAGCTCCAGTCCGACTCAGACGCCAGCAAGGTGGAGGTGGAGTACTGGTTTGGGCTGGTATCATCAAAGATGAGCTTGTGGGGCCTTTTCGGGTTGAGGATGGAGTCAAGCTCAACTCCCAGTCCTACTGCCAGTTCCTGGAAGACACCTTCTTCAAGCAGTGGTAAAGGAAGAAGTCTGCATCCTTCAAGAAAAACATGATTTTCATGCAGGACAATGCTCCATCACACGCGTCCAAGTACTCCACAGAGTGGCTGGCAAGAAAGGGTATAAAAGAAGAAAATCTAATGACATGGCCTCCTTGTTCACCTGATCTGAACCCCATTCGGAACCTGTGGTCCATCATCAAATGTGAGATTTACAAGGAGGGAAAACAGTACACCTCTCTGAACAGTGTCTGGGAGGCTGTGGTTGCTGCTGCACGCAATGTTGATGGTGAACAGATCAAAACACTGACAGAATCCATGGGTGGCAGGCTTTTGAGTGTCCTTGCAAAGAAAGGTGGCTATATTGGTCACTGATTTGTTTTTGTTTTGTTTTTGAATGTCAGAAATGTATATTTGTGAATGTTGAGATGTTATATTGGTTTCACTGGTAAAAATAAATAATTGAAATGGGTATATATTTGTTTTTTGTTAAGTTGCCTAATAATTATGCACAGTAATAGTCACCTGCACACACAGATATCCCCCTAAAATAGCTAAAACTAAAAACAAACTAAAAACTACTTCTAAAAATATTCAGCTTTGATATTAATGAGTTTTTTGGGTTCATTGAGAACATAAAGAGTTATGTGAGGACTTACAAGTTTCCCCAGGGTGTTTTCCACCCTAAATCCAAAATTGTAAAGTTAGAGGGGATATAATACAAACAAAATTTTATTATTTATTTTTCAAACAGCGACGAATACAATGAGTTAAAAAGCTAGGGTATTTAAAAAAAGGGCAAATGTATGGAGTACAGCAATCCAATTAGCATACAGAAATTCTGTGTTATAGATATCCTCCAATTGGAGGGCTGCTGATATTCCAACCTTCAGTCAAAGTTATATCATTCAAATGGTCAATCCATATGTTTTCATGTGCTAGCCCATTGGGATATAAGTGTATCAATGAAGCTATACTATCAGTAAGCTTATAATAAATGGTATTGAGTTGACTTGCTTAATAAATAAATTGTCCCAAAAGTGACATCTTTGGATCTAACTATGAATGCCTCATAGAATTTCAAGAGTCCTGTGGAGATATGTATGGCACACATTCATACAGGCAAACACAATTAAGTTCATGTACTAGATAGCAATAAATACTTGGGGCCTCATTCAATTGCGATTTGGCCAATTGAATAGGGCTCTAAATAAGCACATAGCATATTTTTTTTAAATACGTTTTTAGTTAGTGAAAATCTTGCTTTTGGATAGATATTTACTAACTAAAAACTTCTTTGAAAAAAATATGTTATGTGCTTATTTAGACCCCTATTCAATTGGCCAAGTTGCAATTGAATGAGGGCCTTGGTGCTTAAGTCTCCCAGGAACAGACTGTCAGTTAATCAGGTCCAAAGTAAATCTAGGGCAGAATTCGTTAGATCCGGAGCCTAAACGGGGAATATGAGGGACATTAAGCCAGGCCATAAACTCTAAACGCCCGCGGGCTGCACTATCATTGACTTCCGGGTCTGTACTGCGCATGCGCACGTCTGCGTGATGACGTACGCTGCGTGGCCTGACGCGTTTCGACGTAACTACGTCTTTCTCAAAGGTAAAATGACACGAAGCTGTCTAGAGGGAGTTGTTTATAGGTTGTGGTTGCCAGGGTAACACAGTGAAGGCGTGCTTACTTGAATTCATCGCCATCCACTGGAGGTAAATAGAAGGACCTTACAGAAAGTGGAGAAAGAGGGTTTATGGTGAGAAGATGGTATAATTCTTATAGGGATAGTATTGTAATTATTCTTCCTTAGATACTGAAGCTGAGTGAGCTAAATGACCTTACCAGAAAATAATAAAATAAAATAGAATAAAATAAAATTATAAGCCATAACAAGATGGTATGATTCTGCAGTAAAAATATTGTGATTGGTCATTAATAATGAAACTAAAAAAGCTAAATAGGCTAATATTAGTATTGAATGGTTTAAAGGGGTAGCTTGTGTCCCCAAATTAGTGGACAAGGATAAAACATATTACTCAATTGCCTGAACTGTACAAAAGTAGGTCACAAGAAGAACAATCCTAATAGAAGGATGTGAACCGGTGCTAAGTGGAACCCTTATGAAGTTCCTAAATTATAACTATATTACTAAGTAGGAACTAAATCAAAATGTGTATGTCAATGGTAAAAATAAATAATAAATAATTAAGTGATGGATCTAAAACCCAGAATGCTAATAATAGTAAAAAAAATTATATTTTTAGTTAGAGGTGATGACAAGTGCTATTATAATATATAGAAGCCAACTTCTATCGATGAAAGAAAGGATATACCTTTGGTGAATATAAAAACAGCAGATTACCTATACAGGTGTAAATAAGGTGCTAATGTGTCCAACGTGTGTGTTTAAATGTCACTGGACCTGTGGACCATGACAAATAGGATGGTGTTACGTGAATAAAATAAATAGATAGGAGTGTCTATGTAAGACCTATGATATGTTTCCTTTAATGTGTAGTCAAGAAATAAGCTTATGTATCATATGCAACTAAGGAGAATGTATAATTGATGGGCTATGAGAGGTAATAATTCATTATACCAAACTCTTTAAATGAATGGTGTGAAGGTAAAACCTTCATTCAGACCACTAGGGGTTTGTGCTTTAAGTTTATATATCCATCTTGCCTCACATTGCAGTAATTTTTTCTCTAAGTCTCCTTGTCTAGGTCCTGCATATACTTTCTCTACCGCACAGAAAGATAATACCTCACTATGGTTATCATGATAATATCTTACATGGCGAGCAATTGGTGTGTCCAGGGTATTCTTGATACTATATACATGTTCTCCAACTCTCCGGCGCAGTTGGCGCCTAGTTTTACCTACATAAATCTTCCTGCAAATACAGGAAGCTACATATACTACTCCAGTGGAACAGCAATTCACAAACTCCTTTATTACAAATTTTTCTCCTGTTCTTGGGTGTTCAAATATTTTGGTTGGTGTAATATACCTACAAAATTTGCATTTGCTGCATCTGAAACAACCTGCCAGAGGTTGTAGCCAGGTTTTGGGTTTGAGTTCCTGAAAGGAGCTATGGACTAACATATCTCTGAGGTTTCTACCTCTACGGTATGTGATAGAGGCCTTTGATGGCAGGACCTCTTTTAGGTCATCATCGCTCTTTAAGAGATGCCAATGTTTTCCTAAGATCTCTCTGATAATATCAGAGTCATACCCAAAGGTCATTATGCAACGTGGTTGGTTACTTTTTTTATCCATCAGCTTTTTTCCATTAAGGCCATTAAGTAATTCCGTTCTATTACAGTTCGATGCAAACAATTTTACAATTTTGGATTTAGGGTGGAAAACACCCTGGGGAAACTTGTAAGTCCTCACATAACTCTTTTTGTATACATTGATAAGTGGTTTAGTCCACAAGGAGGAAATATAGAATCATATATTTATATTACTTTGAACCTACTAGTTTTTGATAAACATATAAATTAAACTGTGGTTAGCCAAACAACTAAATTTATAATGGCCAATTTTACCATTACAAACATTGACACCGTCTCTCTGCAGAAGGAAGCTGATGAGAGTTTCAGCTCCAAGACTCAGACCATCATAAATGAAAATAAAGATATTAAAGAGTCATTTAGTGAACTATTGAAAACAGTTAAAAAACAAGTGAGATCAGTGTGGGAAATCAGTAGCTTACAAAACTATCTGAAAAATCAGATTGTTCCCAGAGGTTTAAGAATCAATATAAGCCCAGCTAATAATTTAGCCAATGAAACATTTACCAAAAAATGGCAGGAGATATTGCTGAAATGTTCCTTTGATTTAATGTCTCTTATCATAGAAACAGAACAACAAAACTTGGAAGTTATTAAACCAAGGTTGTCCTTAAACCAACAGGAGTTTGGAAAATTTAGTGAGACATCGGAATACAATATCTTTTGCACTAGACTAAATGACAACATAGATAAGTTTAAGAAAGAAATTAAAGACCGCAAACAAAAGAAGTTCTGGAGAGATCAGACAGACTTCAAAACTGGAAGGGTCTTTAGAAAATTTCCTAGAGTCACCCGAAATCAAGGGAACTCTGATATTAGCTCTTCAGAATACGACAATTCTGATTTAGATGATTTTCCAACACATAACATAAGAAGTAGGAGAAATAATTCCACTCTTCAAAGAAGAGAGAATCATGAACAGAAATCCTATTTACAAACCAGAGTGCCCACTACACCAAACACTCATTTTTTAGAGAGAGGCAGAATTCCACAACAAGGACCAGAGAGGAATCTCAGATCCCGAGCACACAGGGACCCCTAACAGCCAACTCTCATGTCCCAAAGGACAATAGTCTTCAGATAGTCAATATGTCCAGTTTCTCCCTCAATACTTACCATATGTCAGACTTACAAAGAGGGCTTACTTTTGTTCCTACTTCTAGATCCGATACCTTCACACACATTAAAGATGTAAACCTTTTTGCTCGCAAGTTAGCATTGCATAAGTTTTACAAAAATAAGGAGGAAAGAGAATATATGGATCTAGGAGTAGGTAAGGAGGACATTGAGGCATTACAAACCCTTTTATCCTTATTACAGGAGAATGACCCTGATAAAAACAACAAAACAGTTAAGTCCAAATCCTGGAGAAACAAGAGTTCATTTACACCAGGATTGAAGGACTATGCTAATATCTGGGTTTTCTTACAGCAAATAACTATGGATATTGAAAATATTGACTACCTCAGACTAAAAAGGGAGTTTAACCTAACTAAAAATGAATTTGCAGCACTTAAAGATTTGGAAAAGTGCAAGGAGATACAAATTAAACCTGCTGATAAGGGAGGGAATATTGTCATAATGGACAATTGTGACTACAAGGATATGTGTAATAGAATCCTGGATGATATGAACACATATAGTATTATCTCAAAAAATCCAACTATTGAATTTAAAAAACTCTTGAAAGTCATTTTGGATAAGGCAAAAGAGGAAGAGATTATTGATGATCAAACCTATCAGTTCCTATATCCTAAATTCCCTACTATGTCTATCTTTTATTCCCTCCCGAAGATACACAAGAAAAAGGTACCTATCCCAGGGAGACCCATTGTATCAGGCACCAATAACCTGTCTTACAATGCTAGCATATTCATTGACTATCACATGAGAGAAATGGTAGAATGTTTACCATCATATGTCAAAGATACCAATGACATCTTGAAACAATTGGAAGATCTCTGCATACCTGAAACTGCTTGGCTAGCATCGATTGATGTAGAGGCCTTATACAGCAGCATACCCCACCAGTATGGGATCAAAGCATTAAGCTATTTTTTGGGTACGAAAGGTATTGCCCATACCAAATTTAACAGTTTCCTATTGGATCTTTTGGAGTATGTGTTAAAACACAACTATTTTACATACAATAACAAATGGTATCATCAACAAAGGGGCACAGCTATGGGGACACCTTGTGCCCCTAGCTATGCAAATTTACTATTGGGTTGGTGGGAAGAAAAATATGTATTTCAAGAGTCCCATTCTTCTCTCTCTGAACATGCGATAGTGTGGCGTCGCTTTATAGATGATGTGTTGGTGGTCTGGACGGGTACCAGACTAGATTTTGAAAGATTCATGGTTGAACTCAATACCAATGATCTGGGTCTCAATTTTACCTATGAGATAAATTTCACATCCATCACTTTTCTGGATTTATTGATAAAAAAGGATGATGATGGAAAATTATCCACCACAACCTACAGAAAAGATACAGCCAGCAACTCCCTGTTAAATTGGAGTAGCCAACATTTTGAGCCACTCAAAAGAGGAATTCCTAGAGGACAATACCTCCGAATTAAAAGAAATTGCAGTTCTGATGAGCAATTTAAACTTGAAGCAGATAAACTGCGAATAAGATTTCTAGAAAGAGGTTATTCTAAAAGATGCCTCAAATCTGCTTTTAAGTTTGCATCGAACTGTAATAGAACGGAATTACTTAATGGCCTTAATGGAAAAAAGCTGATGGATAAAAAAAGTAACCAACCACGTTGCATAATGACCTTTGGGTATGACTCTGATATTATCAGAGAGATCTTAGGAAAACATTGGCATCTCTTAAAGAGCGATGATGACCTAAAAGAGGTCCTGCCATCAAAGGCCTCTATCACATACCGTAGAGGTAGAAACCTCAGAGATATGTTAGTCCATAGCTCCTTTCAGGAACTCAAACCTAAAACCTGGCTACAACCTCTGGCAGGTTGTTTCAGATGCAGCAAATGCAAATTTTGTAGGTATATTACACCAACCAAAATATTTGAACACCCAAGAACAGGAGAAAAATTTGTAATAAAGGAGTTTGTGAATTGCTGTTCCACTGGAGTAGTATATGTAGCTTCCTGTATTTGCAGGAAGATTTATGTAGGTAAAACTAGGCGCCAACTGCGCCGGAGAGTTGGAGAACATGTATATAGTATCAAGAATACCCTGGACACACCAATTGCTCGCCATGTAAGATATTATCATGATAACCATAGTGAGGTATTATCTTTCTGTGCGGTAGAGAAAGTATATGCAGGACCTAGACAAGGAGACTTAGAGAAAAAATTACTGCAATGTGAGGCAAGATGGATATATAAACTTAAAGCACAAACCCCTAGTGGTCTGAATGAAGGTTTTACCTTCACACCATTCATTTAAAGAGTTTGGTATAATGAATTATTACCTCTCATAGCCCATCAATTATACATTCTCCTTAGTTGCATATGATACATAAGCTTATTTCTTGACTACACATTAAAGGAAACATATCATAGGTCTTACATAGACACTCCTATCTATTTATTTTATTCACGTAACACCATCCTATTTGTCATGGTCCACAGGTCCAGTGACATTTAAACACACACGTTGGACACATTAGCACCTTATTTACACCTGTATAGGTAATCTGCTGTTTTTATATTCACCAAAGGTATATCCTTTCTTTCATCGATAGAAGTTGGCTTCTATATATTATAATAGCACTTGTCATCACCTCTAACTAAAAATATAATTTTTTTTTACTATTATTAGCATTCTGGGTTTTAGATCCATCACTTAATTATTTATTATTTATTTTTACCATTGACATACACATTTTGATTTAGTTCCTACTTAGTAATATAGTTATAATTTAGGAACTTCATAAGGGTTCCACTTAGCACCGGTTCACATCCTTATATTAGGATTGTTCTTCTTGTGACCTACTTTTGTACAGTTTAGGCAATTGAGTAATATGTTTTATCCTTGTCCACTAATTTGGGGACACAAGCTACCCCTTTAAACCATTCAATACTAATATTAGCCTATTTAGCTTTTTTAGCTTCATTATTAATGACCAATCACAATATTTTTACTGCAGAATCATACCATCTTGTTATGGCTTATAATTTTATTTTATTCTATTTTATTTTATTATTTTCTGGTAAGGTCATTTAGCTCACTCAGCTTCAGTATCTAAGGAAGAATAATTACAATACTATCCCTATAAGAATTATACCATCTTCTCACCATAAACCCTCTTTCTCCACTTTCTGTAAGGTCCTTCTATTTACCTCCAGTGGATGGTGATGAATTCAAGTAAGCACGCCTTCACTGTGTTACCCTGGCAACCACAACCTATAAATAACTCCCTCTAGACAGCTTCGTGTCATTTTACCTTTGAGAAAGACGTAGTTACGTCGAAACGCGTCAGGCCACGCAGCGTACGTCATCACGCAGACGTGCGCATGCGCAGTACAGACCCGGAAGTCAATGATAGTGCAGCCCGCGGGCATTTAGAGTTTATGGCCTAGCTTAATGTCCCTCATATTCCCCGTTTAGGCTCCGGATCTAACGAATTCTGCCCTAGATTTACTTTGGACCTGATTAACTGACAGTCTGTTCCTGGGAGACTTAAGCACCAAGTATTTATTGCTATCTAGTACATGAACTTCATTGTGTTTGCCTGTATGAATGTGTGCCATACATATCTCCACAGGACTCTTGAAATTCTATGAGGCATTCATAGTTAGATCCAAAGATGTCACTTTTGGGACAATTTATTTATTAAGCAAGTCAACTCAATACCATTTATTATAAGCTTACTGATAGTATAGCTTCATTGATACACTTATATCCCAATGGGCTAGCACATGAAAACATATGGATTGACCATTTGAATGATATAACTTTGACTGAAGGTTGGAATATCAGCAGCCCTCCAATTGGAGGATATCTATAACACAGAATTTCTGTATGCTAATTGGATTGCTGTACTCCATACATTTGCCCTTTTTTTAAATACCCTAGCTTTTTAACTCATTTTATTCGTCGCTGTTTGAAAAATAAATAATAAAATTTTGTTTGTATTATATCCCCTCTAACTTTACAATTCATTGAGAACATGGTTGTTGTTCAATAATAAAATTAATCCTCAAAAATACAACTTGCCTAATAATTCTGCACTCCCTGTATTTTTTTTTAAATGGTCCACTGAATATAGCCATTGCAGGAATACCCCATTTAGGGCTGTAGATAGGTTCCAGGCAATAGGAGTGTTAAGCGAAACAGCGATAAATGGGGTCTTTTTATGGGAATGCATTGGAAAAAAAAGACACAAAACCAATAGAATTTTGAAACCGTTTCATTTTATTTGAACTCTGAATGAACTGCAAACATAAGATATAAGAAAAAATAAATAAATAAAGTAACAGTACAAACAAAACAACAAAAACATCCAGGCCCATCCTCCAGCTTGGCTTTCTTGGTCACAAACTGGTCCTGTGACATCTGCTGTTGTTTTATGTGGCCATCTATCAGATGCTGGTAGCAAGAAATGCCTCTTGCATTTCTGCTCTTTGCAGCATCTGGAACATTTGCCATCACATCATCCATAATGTCATTATTTGCTGCAATGTCTTGCTGAGGAACTTAATTGACAGTTCTTATGTTAGAGTCACTGCTATCCTGGGCTTAATCAATGCCCTGTTGAGCCATTTGCTGAAGGTCCTCATTGGTCAGGCTCTCACCCGAAGCCTGGACCAAGTCCTCTATGACCTGGACTTCCGCATCTCCCACTCCAGCCATGGTAACAAGGTCCACTATCTCCGTTTATGGTACACATCTCCACATAGCTCTGACCAGATCTTTCTCCACACCGCTTTTACAGCTAGCTGTGTTACCACCTTCCAGGACAAATCAATGTTCGTGATGGCCTGCATGATGGGGTACTTCTTTCAGAACTCCATCATTGATTGTTTGTCCTGGCTGTCTGTCTGGTCAATCAGCTGATGGAACATGCTGCAAAGATAGTAAGCCAGAAAGATTGCAATAACTGCCTGGTCCATAGGCTTGATGAGAGAAGTAGTGTTATTAGGGTGGCTTGGAGCATTGTCCATTATCAGGAGCATTGTCCATTATCAGGAACACTTTTTCCTCAAGTCTTTTGCATCGGCAATAGCACTGCACGGAAGGGCAGAAATGGTCACTGAACCACACACATTTGATTTTGTCACTGCTGGTGTTCCCGCCCAGAAAAAGGGTTAACCAGTGTTTGGTACTTCATTACTTTAAAGTCCAGTGCTGTTTTCTGCTTCCTTGATATAAATGTGTGGCTTGGCATCCACATCCAGATGAAGGCCTTTCTCATCTACGTTGAACAGCAGTTCTGGTGAATAGTTGCCTCTTTCATCAATGTCCTTCAAAGTGACTTGAAAGCCTGCAGCAGCATCGGTGTCAGGGCTGGCCGCTTCTCCAGTGATCGTTGTGTTGTAGAGGTTGTTCCTCATTTTGAAGCTCTCTGTCACATCTGGCATTAGTCTAGATATGGTTGTAAATGCTTCTCGCCTTCTCCATTATGATATCCTGGCTGAGAGGCATGCTACGCTCCAGTTTATCATATATCCAGATGGACAGCCTCTTCTCCATCTCCTCCAGGGTGTGGCACCTGGAGGGGTAATCTTCTTTGCAGAAGATGCAGTGCTGGTGGTCGCTGAGGACTTTATCTTCTCCTTGTTCTTTAGGCTGGCAATTTCAGATCCGCTCCAATAGCAACATTCCACCCCCCTTTCTCCAGGAGGTCCAGCACCTGCATTTTCACATCCAGAGGACTGTTCTGGTGCTTCAACTTAGGCTAATCTTCTTTGCGCTCAGACATGATCTGTAAAACAAAGCACAAATACAATAAAATTAATGCAGATTTAATTAGATAATTAATAATTAACAATCACAAGGGAACAATGAAAATATTCTGTATCTTGCCAGTGGATGTTGTTGGTAGGATTTGGGCGTCCCTGGTGGCAATCTCTCTCTCCAGCTCCGAAGTTTTCTCCATTACAAAAAAAACACAATTAATGTAAATTTTTGTCGATTAGGCAAAATAACAATCATATTATGAGAAACAAGGAACAATGAAATATTCTGTATCTTTGCCACTGCATGTTGTAGGTAGGATTTGGGGGAATTCTCTCTTTCTCTCTCTCTCTCTGCTTTCACTATTTCCTCGCTCTTTTCTCTCTCTGTGTCTCTTGCCCTGCCTCTCCTAATGCTGTGATGCTGTTAACATTATACAGGGTCCCACAAGGAAAAAACTGTGTTATCGTAAAGCAGAGCATTCAACACGGATCGGTGGTCAAAAAACATAGCTATAGCGGGGTTTAGCGCAGAGCGGCAATTACATAGAAAACATTGCTAAAAGGGGGAGTGTTAAGCTGCGTATTCCTGAATAATTCACCTCTCTCTTTGACTTGCATGGCACTCAGGTGAAGAGTCCTCCTCCATCTATAAACTGGCAAATTGAGTGTCTTTGTTAATCTTGAATGCATGGGATAATTACTATTTAATTACTGGCACTAAATCCCCACCCACTTCATTACTTCATATTATATAGTAACTGCAACTGTTTTTTTTTTGTTTTTTTTTATTGTAGATAATTTTTATCTACAGAAAAAAAGAAACATTTTACCTTATACATACTACTAAAATTAATATGGGGCAGTGAATGGAGAATAAAATACAGAAATAAACAGTTTGTATGTAAAATTTTATTCAATACTTTGGCAAATGCATATATTAAAATGACTTACAATTGAGGGAATGGTCACCTCTCCATCTTTTAGAGGGTGTAATGGTATAGCTGCTTGTGTGTTGTGATAGGGAAATGCTTAGAAAATACTATAATTGTTTTACATACACTGCACCCTAGCTCACCCATAACCACTCCTAGCACATGACCCAAGCAAGGCCCAGTTGGTATGTGCATATAAGAATGTATACCCCATCACCCATTGAATATAAAATTAGACACAGACCACTTCTTGGGAGATAACTGTCCACAGCGTTTATTGGTAAACATAACATGACGTAATAACCATACGATAAATAAATAAACTTAACCCCGAGGGCAGGAGCCTGGACAGAGACAGTACACCCTATGCCCTGAAGCCTCATCCAGGGCCTACCGTGTTGGAACATCCATACCACTGTAGGGTAGGATCTCCCCCATTTTCCCACTGTCCCGGCGACTCCCCTCACCACCCGCCGCTGTGACTATATAAACAAACTTTTGATACCATATAATATATACTTCAATGATACATCCACAACAACGAGTACTTCAGACAATAAACAAAATAATCCACAACTTACTATTATTCATCCATAGCTTTTTTTTTTTTTTAACAGTACAACATATACATCACGTTAACAACAATACTTTAGGGATGGGTGTATGGGTATCTGTTCCCATGGATAGCTGGGGGCAAACTGGTAGAAATTGGTGCCAAACGCCTTTGATGGCTCCACCTCCCCCAGCTAGCCACCTTCCCCTAACCGGTCCTGCCAGGTCAGGTGGTTTCTCCCTCCAACCCCAGGCAAGCCTGAGGTGGCCTACGGGCCCTTCATCCTTACTATGCCCCTGACACACTTCACTGTGAAGGCTTGTAATGAGATGAGAAGTTACTAAGAAATACACCGCTGGATATAGTAAGGGCAGTGAAGCTTGTTTTTGATGTACCACAGCCAGTATCTAAATCTACTGTCATGAGAATAATCTATCTGTGTGGACATACTGCAGATACCATCTTATAAGCATCTAAACGTTTACTTCTATTTAGAGGGACCTTTTTTTTTACATTTTTTTTAATTGTCAGTTTTCTTTATTATTGAATACTAGCATATTTACCCATTATTAAAATATGTGAGAATAACTGTATGCAATCACACCTAAATATGGACCATTTCCACAGCTATTGTTTCTTATTTCTTCTAAACCTCTCTCAGTGTTACCTTGTTGTCATGTTCAGGAGGGCACTGGATTTTTGGGGACTGTCGGACAATTGGGGGGACTGGATTAACATGGACTGGTATTGTTAAAATGAGATGGTTAGTATTGCCTGTGGTATGATTATGACTTATATATGTAATGATAAGTATGAGATTCTCCATATCAAGTTTAGTATTAAAATGACAGGTTTACCCTTAGGAATATAATAAAGCTTATGGCCTGAATCCTTTGGTGAATAGGGTCAGAGATGCGGGGTGACCTGAATTTTGCCAGCAGAGGGAAGAGGTAAGGCCCGTGGAGGCTTACACTAAGTCTGGGAGGAAAGTAGATTTGTATATTCCCCAAAGGGGCATTTGGCTCTTTAACAAAGGATGATGAGATGACACTAGTCTGCTACTGCATTGTGGTTCAATAAAAGTTGATGTAGTTGTCAGTTTAAACAGGCATAATCAATGTGCGTGCTTTATTCTGAGGAAATAATATTGCTAAACATTGGAAGTATTGCAACGGACTCTAACTACTGGGGGTAGTATTGCTTTCTTGTGTTTTCTGGGAACCGGGACAGGCATCCATATAGCTGGGTGAAAAAGGCAGCTGGGAGCTGAGATTGGATAAAAACCCTGAGAAGCTTGGAAGTTCCTGTAAGCTAAAGCAGGAGAATTAGGGGTGTACCTGATTCCCTCATATCAGGGTCGTGACACTTGTGTTTAAAATTGGACATAGTGAAAGTGTATTATTTTTTATTATTATTATCTTCTATTTGTAATGTGCCATATGCTGTAGAGCTACACAGGGGTTAAGTGCAAGGCTCAAACAATATTAACATATTGCAAAATAATGGAGGGCTCTGTCTTGGAGCTTAAAATCTAACATACATAATGCTTGTTTCCAAAGCACCTAACAAGATTGGAAATCTCCAAGTTTACATTTTGTATTTAAAGATTATATATATATGTTTGTATGTTATTATCTAATTGTTGATAATGATTGCTGTTTACTCTCGCAGGTTTACTTAATTCTGCATATTCAGCATATCCCTGTAAGGATAATGTAAGTAAATCAAAATTATTTACTTGTGAATCACTCATTGACCTACATAAAGTCACTCACTGACCCACATGTACAAAAACAGTATGCTGAAATGATACTAGTCAATGAGCACATTGAGTTACACGGTTCTAGATTACTCCTATGGAAAGCCATTTGGATTTTTGTGTAAGGATTTCAAGTGGAGGTTGTCTCATTGTGATAACTTTTATCAGTCCAATACTTAATTTTTCCATTATGAGGCATAGACTTCCAGACTGCAGGCAGAGCTATATCTATTGCATAAATTGCTGTATCTAACGACAGCAGCCTTAAATTGGGTATGATAAATCAGAGAGTGGTTCAGCCTTCATTCATGCATTGCTATGCAGTAACTTATAAATTCATGCCAGGTAACTTCCTGAGCAATCAACTGTGGAATTAATGAAATATCAATTAATCAATGGATTTTATAATGTGCTGACTGCCCAGCAGTTTACATACAAGTAATTTATGCTCTCTCGAAAGGAAATCTAAGTCATAAATTACATCCGACAATGACACAAAAAAGAAGGATTTACATAGAGTTCAGTGGTCACATTTTCATGAGTCACAGACAGTGCAGAGAGGTACATAGGAAACAGGCAGTTATAACTTTAGTTAATCACAGACACAATATATCTTATGTGTGTTTCATCAATAAATCCCAAGCTTCCACTGGAATGTTATGTCCCTTTAAAAACAATTGACAATTTATTTATTTGTAAGTTCTTTTCTGGCACTAAAATACTGTAGAAAACTCTATAAGTCTATCTTTTAAATAAATGCATATTTATGAACTGGAAGAATTCAAGAACACATTTATTTTCTCAATGGAGAATATAACCTCTTATTAAAACAATATTTTAGTGTTATTCCTTAGACATATTGTACATATGTTCTATATATATATACTACCTTCCTCTATTTGAGAAAATAATTACAAATTTGTTCCACCAACCGGAATGTCTGAGTGCTTTCCTACCAATACTATCTGAGAAGTTGTCTATCTTTAAAAGAAAAAGTGTTTATGTTGTAAATATGCCGATACAAAAAAAATTTAAGACTTGTTTAAGATACTACTGTTCAACTAATATCAATTTACAAAAAAAAATTGTATTGTATAACACATATTTTCTTCTACAACTTGAAAGCAAAAAAAGGTGTAAGAATGGAGTAACGATGCTTACCCAAACACTGATAACACATCTGTATTGTAAGATCAACTGTAATATTTCTAGAGTTACGACGACTTGTGTTCCATGAAGAAAGTAATATTTTGATTTAAGTTAATAATTGTTATTTTATTATTATTTTCCTTTATTTGTAAGTTGCTAACATATTATGTAGTGTTATATTCAGTAGCGCTATAATAGAAATATGTAAGTCCTATTTAAGAAGTAATATAAAAATATAAAAGTAAGCCCATCTGTATAGTATGGTGCTTGTTTAAATTACATTTGTACTGTTTTGAGTATCTGGGAGGCTGCCATTATTTCAACTCATGTTACCAGGGAGCTGGCATTTGGTATTGTTCATAAATGTTAGTGCCTCAGAAACATAAGGGATTCTGGGTCAGTTAATCTGGCTTACAGATAAAAAATCAGATCATAGAAACATAGATGTCATGGCAGATATTAACCAAGAGGGCCACCTAAGACACCCATTTACCTAACTAAAAACCTTACATAATAAATATTTGGAACTACTTAAATTTGTGTGTTTTCAAAGTGTGGCAGTATACCAAACCTACACACCACTAAAATATAAATATTCATACATATCTTCTAATCATTGAATACAAAAAGTGAAAAATATATATATCCACACAATTTTCACTTTTATGTATTTTTTGTGAAAACAGCCAAATGTGCATTAAGTCAGTGATATAAAATGTGCATTAACTTGTGCATCAACAACAATAATAATCATTTTAAAAGACTTATTTTATGAACACTTTTATTACCTTTTCCACATCAATTGTGCACTGGCAGAATATCATGAGGCTTCTCCCTGGTAAAACTTCAAATATGAATTCATATATACTTCAAAATAAAATCATGAGGGGCGGAGCTTGCGTCTGCTGGTTCAGGACGTGTTTACTGGTAGCTCCTGATAGAGTACTAGTAAATGGGCTTATAATTTGCCCAGGTGACAGCAATTTTTATTCTGAGTACCCTCAGAACATAGAGGGAAAGAGGAGAAGGCGACCCATACCCCGTGGGGCCCGTCAGGGAGAGAGCTGCAGGCACAATTGGAGACAGGCCTCTCCCCAGCAGGCAAACCTGGAGTGCTGCCTCCCTGGAAGACCCTACCTTGTGGGGAAGGCCCCGGAGGCCCTGGGACCTCATCCGGATCGAGCAGGCTGCAGCTGGACCGTCACAGAAGCCCCAGGGTGACGTGGACGGCAGCAGCAGAGGTGGCAGGTGCAGGAAGGGCCTGGTGATCGGGCGGCGGCCATTTTGGAGCACCACGAGGCAGGCACTGCAGGAGGAGACCCACGCTCTGTGAGTACTGCAGGAAACCTCAGAGGTTCCCTAGAGACACTTGTCTGTGGCTGATTCCACAGGATATCTCTGGCCTGTACTGCCTGGCAGCTTCTGGAGCAGCAAGGTGAAGGTAAAAGGCCCATGAACGGGTGGCGGCCATTTTGTTTTTCTGGCCTATGAAGGGCACTCAGTTTCTCCCTACCCTACCACTCCTGAGGCCCAGAAATTGAGCTAATACTAAGACTCCTCTGCCACACAGTCTACAGGCTGCCACTGCCACAGAAGTATATACTGGGGTGAGTCTGAACCACCTACAGCCCTTTTACCTTCAGTTTGACAACATAGGTTTCAAAGGCAGTGATTTTACTGCTGACAAAAACATTGCATCTATACTAGCCTCAGGGGTCTGGCAGCCCCACTCCTACTATACTGGAGGCTGAATCCACTGTACCTTGCCACAGAAGTCCCAGCTGGTATCTTGGCTAAGTTTTAGAGTAAAAAAATCTGCTTCCAGCTATTGCCATACATCTAATATAATATCTGACAATCTTGTATCACGCTGCCATCGTGTGGTCATTCAGGATAAGTGCAACTGCTATTTTTCTGTTTTTTTTTTTATCATCAACCATTGTGAGCTTAGATCTCATTTCAGCACCTGCACTGAAAAGTTGGCACTGACTACTCCTGGTGGGACTCTGAAAAATACACAATCCAGATCTGCTTGGGGCACAGAAACGCAGAGCATATCAGCCTAAGGAGATGTAGTTGATGGGGCTGTGCACAGTTCCCGCCGGCAGGGTCTGAGAGATGCTAAGACTTCACTACAGAATCTAGATATGAACAGACAAGACAGACCACAATATACCTAAATACTTGAGAGGAAAAAGCTAATACGGAGTGACCCGCCCAGTGGAATCCACCTGACGTCTGGACATTCAATGGCTACCCCGGGAAGAAGCAGCTCCATAAAAATGGTGAAGAACAAAAAATCTTTAACTTCCAAGAAAATTGACGAACATTTCAAGGCCTCGGAAACACAGGCGGCACTGCTGAAGGATCTTGTCTCAGAGCAATCTGACACCTCAGACTTGGATCCCCTGGAGGGGGCCCCACAGCCTGAGGTCTCCATCAACAGCAATTCAATGGCAAGAATTGAGGCTC